>VDFB02021368.1:0-41856 GCA_007258455.2 Sequoia sempervirens | reverse complement strand
GGAATGCTACTTGATTGGGAGGACCATGCAATCTCAGCACATTATTGAGCATTATCTTCTAGAGTGGGTGCTCAGGCAGTTTGGGGAGTGACAGGGGCTTCCAATTAGCACAACAAAGCATGTGAGAGTCACACAAGATATTTCTTCATGGGGTTCCATGATTAGCGTTGTGGTGGCAGAGTAAGAGATTGATGCCCTACAACCAATTCAGTGGGGTGTTGGTGCAGGTGTGGTCGATGTAGGAAAGAAGTCATAGTATGACACATGGTGGGCCGAGTGTAGGCCTATTCCTTTAACATATCCAGATCAACCTACCCTAGTGCAACAGATGGGTAGAGGTCCAAGAGGTAGATTTCAGGACAAAGGATGGGGAGGGGAGGAGGTGGATGTTGGGGAGATAATGGTGGAGACGAAGGCAGAGGTGGCAGGGGAGATAGGGGCAAGCGCATGAGGGACCAAGGGAAAAGAGCATAAGAAAAATTTCACCCATCAAGGAGGAAGCAAAGTAGGAGGGTCCTAGGGTAGAGGTAGAGTGAGAGGGTCCTAGAGTAGGAGGGACCAGGAGTGGTTGAGGAGGAGATAAGTGAGGAGGAGAGAGCAGAGCATGATGAGATTGTGGTGGGGGAGGGCTTAGGAAATGGATTCTAGGATGTGCCCATTTTAGAGGCCATGGAGAAGGTCGAGGGAGATAGGCTAGGGGATGCACAGATTGTCAAGTTATAGGAACAACTTCATGTTGTTGATGCATAGATCTAGGGTTTTCAGGCAAAGGTGGATAGGTTGACCATCGAGAGTGACATGGCAGTGATCATATCACAAAGGGTTGATGACTCTATTTCGACTATCAGTGGACCTATGGTTGAGCTAGGACATCAACTTTTTTAGGTAGGGAAAAAGGCTCGATATTAGAGGGACTTATATGAGCATTGGGTGTTAGCAGTAGAGAGGGCGTTGAGCTATTTGCAGAGTGGGAGTCAAAGCAAGTCACACTCTTGTTGATCTTAGAGCAGTGGGGGAGTCTCACAGGCTATGCCTTGTCCTTATCAGTGACCATCAAGGTCAAGTCACAAGGCTTTAGGATCACAACAATGACAAGATAGGCCTCCTTCACTAGGACCATCTCGATTAGGAGATATGGGCAACATAGGCTAGACTTGATTATATATGTATTAGACACTGATATTTTTATTTGAGCTTGTGAGCTCCATTTTGAGAGACATAATGATATTGTACTGTAACACCATTTTTTGATATATATGTGAGATATATGATTTTTTCAATGACTATATTATTTATGTTTATGTTGTATGCATATGTCTATGTGATGGGTTATGATGCTTATGGGGTTATACATTGATAAGATTATGAGGTGATTCTATATGTTATGATGCATTATGGATGTACAATGTATGGTTTATGCTTATGTATGCCTCTGTATGTTATGATGCATGGATAGATACACTTGATTTATTCTTATTGTATGCTTACATATGTTAGGATGCATTATGATTATGATGTGATGCAATATGGATTATGGATATGTATGTAAATGCAATGATATGTATGATCTATGTTTTATCTCTTTCTCATGGTGTGTGAAGATTATGCGGGATGCATGCAATGAGATGTATGTTGGTGGTTTGTGGATGTAGAATGGTGCTATATGGCTATGACATGCGATGCTTATATGAATGTTCTAATGATTCTTTATGATGGGATGTTGTCTATGCATTTGTATTATTTGTTGCAATATGGATTATCTAATATACTTATGATGATGCTTATAATGCTCTTCATGACTATGTATGCAAGATATTTTTGTGTCACAAGATGCCATCAGGATGGGAATAGAAGAAATGTTAGTGTGGAGAGAATGGATGTTAACATGGAGTTAGTTGAAATGAAGAGGGATTGATATTTTGCTTGATAGATGCTAGGCTTGCATGTTTATCATCATTGAGAATTGAATTATAGAAAATGGACAATAAACACTATGGTACATGACATAAACCAAGGTGTCCAATGTTATCCTTTTGCAAAAAGGACACTTGACAGACAAGGAGTGCCATGACGCATACTACGAGTGAAGTTTCCCCAACCTTTTTGTCAAGACAATCTAAAAACAACAATCAAAGAGTAAATAGGTCATGAGATATCATCTCTCCTCTAAATAATTCTTGGGACATCCTTGAGGTGCATAGTAACTTGTTCGAAGATAAACAAAATAAAAAGATAAGACCAACTAGACCAATAGAGTCAACAACCATTTAGATTGTTTACTAGTAATTATTTGCTGATAAGATTGATTGATTGATTGATAATGTTTGGTTTCATGAAAGGGAGCATGTCATATAAGACATCGATTATGGTTTCGACCATGCAACCACCTATATAAGGAAAATGATAAGGTTGATAAAAGATGATGTTTGGTTTCAGGAAAGACACATCTTGTATAAGACAACTGATAAGATCGAGTCTAGTTTTAAGAAATGAGGTGAGTCATATGTGACGTTGAGTTTGGTTTCGACAGTGCCACCTCTTGTATAATACCATTGATAACTGGTAAGTATTGAAGGACATTGATGATTAGGCAATTGACTGGTTTGGATTGAAGACTAGTTGGGTAGTTAGTCTATTAATTCATGATTTGGTTGAGACTCATATATGTGTTTGTGTTTGATCAAAGTGTCAATTTTGGAAAGGGATAATTTATTATGAGATGGATGATGATGGACCATGACACACCCGAAAAACCTAAGGTTTTGACCTAGTTCCTTGAGGGCTCACTGAAGATGGCCTTGCCTACATAGAAGCGTAGAGACAATGTAGTTTGATTGACCCGGACCATAGATAATTTATTATGGACTGAATCATGATCAACTCAACTCGACAAATCCTAAGGAATTGACCTAGTGCCTCGAGGGCTCATGAATGATGGCCTTACCTATGTAACATGCATAGAGACATCATAGTTTGACTAACTTAGATTGACACGACTGACGTTGCTTTTGGGATTTTGAGGGTTATTTAATTTATTTTGGATTTTTGACATGCTTTGATTTTCTTAGATTTTTATGGGTATATTTCCATGTTTTTGGCTTTTTTGAAAGATTATTTGGATGTTTTTTGGATTTTTTGTGATGATGACTTCTGATGCAAAGTTTAGGATCCCTTGAAGATGTAAGTCAAGTATTTTCCCCAGTCAAGTATATGACCAATTATTAGGAATGGAATCAGATAATCCTTATGGTGGATGGATGTGGTAGGCAAAAAATGCAAAATTTCAATCGTTCATGGGCCATGAGAGGGACAACAAAAGCATTATCGGGGATGAAATGAGGAAGCACAAAGGTGAATTTACTATGGGTGAAGGTGAAAAACTAGATAAAATGATGGTAGAGGATGGAGCAAAGACTAACTACACATGGTGCCTATTTTCCAAGTTTTCATCATGGTACCTATCCAAGGTGCCACAAGAAGTGGTTTACACCATTGGACGAATGATTTTTCTTTACTTTTTTGTTTTTCATTTTTTTTTCTTTTGTTCTTTTCTCTTTTCTTTTTTTTAAATTTTTTTTGGGAATAGGATTGATAGAGAAGGATAAGGATATGGATAAGTGGATTTGGAAGATAGTGGATGCATGATATGGAGATTAAGGGAGGACGCAAGAATCTAGTTCCATGGATGGTATCCCTTGAAGATGTGTTCCAGTAGATCATGGAGAATTTGAGGTATGCTCATAGACATTGGTGAAATGATGCTAAGAAGATAAAATGGGTTGTAAGATGGAGAGGGCTATGGATTTATGCAAATGATTGGATAAGAGGGATGAAAGAATGGAAAATAAATATTGGATAATGGATGGGTTGATGGAAGACATGTGGATGAGTGGATGGAAATGTTGGCAAGATCAACATTGGCACACACCTTAAAGGGTGGTGGAGTTGTGAAAAAGAATTGGCTTTTGAATTTGAATATTTAGATGGAGGGGTGGATGTAGATTTTGGGATATAAGGACCCAAAATGGATGGAGGTGATGAAGGATTATTAGATGGGGCGAAGGACTTAGTACTAGATGGAGTTTTTGGATAAGCAATTTTGGATGCCAATTTTAATTTTTTTTTGGGATGCACTAATTCTATGAGTAATTTTGGAATCCACATAGCTTTTGATTTTGATTTTTGATTTATGGGCCTGTGTGGCCTTTGGGATTTAGCTTTTTGATTTTGGATCACATTTTTCTTTGTTTTTGCATGTCTTTTTGATGAGACATGTTGATCCTTTATTTTTTGTGGATTTTTGGCTTTATGCATTTGATATTTGACATCCAAATTGCTTACAAGAGCAATGGGATTGGTGGATGGAGAGGAATGATATGGAGGTCTTATGAATGGGTTGATGTAGGTAGTATGGTGGAAGGATTTCAATAATGTGTGCCTTTGGTGATCTTGATTAGGGATACGAGGTGATGGATATAGAGGATAATGGAATTTTGAAATAGGAATGTTAGGTGGTGAAATGTAAGGACCCAAGATGGATGGATGGGATTAAGGACTTTTTTTTGGGATATAAGGACCCAAAATGGATGGAAGGGAAAATGGATTGGGTTTTGGAACATAAGAGCCCAAGATAAATTTTGAGGATGGGGAATGTGAATGTTTGGATTTAGATGGTAGGATTTTGGATTTGGGGTGAAATCTAGAGACTTATAGCTAAGGCCATGATAATTAAGATTTTATTGAATTTGGATGGGTTCTAATATGCCTAAAATGTAGGCCTAACCCTTTTCCTTGACAATGCATTTTTTGATAAATCCTTTTTCCAATGGGATACTTTTTGTTTTGAAAATAAGATGCGAGTCCATTTTAAGTAAGATATGGCATGAAAGGGAAGATAGGTTCTTGGTGTAAACCAACTTGGATGAAAATGGAGGAACCCAATTGATAAGTAGGGGATTCATGGGTAACTTGGATAGGGGTGATGAGATCTTGTAGAGGATTAGAATCATGACATGGAGATGAAGGTATACTTAGATCATGAGATGGAGATAGAGGAAAAATTTGATCTTGACTTGGGGTAGGATCATTATATGGGGTAGAAGGTATATATTAAGCTCTTGATATGGAAGGGGATCATGAGGTGGAAGTGTATCATTAGATGGAGTGGATGAGACATCTTGATCTTGATTGGGGGGTATCATTAGATGGGGTGGAAGGTGTACCTTGATCTTGATTTAGGGAGGGATCATGAGATGGTATAAAAGGGATACTTTTCCCTTGGGATAAAAGGGGATCATGTGGGGGTATAGAAGGAATGATTTGATCTTGATATGTAAGGGGATCATGTGGGGGTATGGAAGGTATGATTTGATCTTCATATGAAAGGGGATCATGTGGGGGTATGGAAGGGATGATTTGATATTGATATGAAAAGGGATTGGTAGGAAATGAAGGACATGATGGTGGAGCATGGTTGGATAGTGTAGGATTAACAATGTGATTGGATTGCCTAGCTTTGTTTTCACATTGGAGTTGAGCATTATTTTTTATGTATCTTATGAGATTATCAACAAATGTGATTTTCTTGGGTGGATTTGTGGATTGGGATGGAGTGGATTGGAATGGATTAGTGGATTATGGATTAGAATAGGATGTGGTGGATTGGAATGGATTAGGATAGGATATGGTGGATTGGAATGGATTAATAGTTAATGGATTAGGATAGGATGTGGAGGCTTGGAATGGATTAGTGGATGATGGGTTAGGATAGGATGTGGAGGCTTGGAATGGATTAGTGGAAGGTTGGTTTCCCTTTTCAAGGTTAGGATAAGGATGATTAATGTAATTTTGTTGGGGATCAATAGTATGGATTGTGTCAAGTGACTCTTAACGGTGAGGGTAGATGGATGAATGACTAGAGCTTATGGATTGTTGGTAAGAGGGGTAGATGGGTGGTTGACTATGGATTATGGCTGATTGGTATGGAGAATCAATGAATGGGTTATTGAGGCTCATGGTTTGTTGGTGTTGATGATTAAGGATTGATTGGTATTTAACTTGACTACAAAGGATATCAAGGTAAATTGAAGACATGGTCATGAGTTTGGAGTAATGGTGGTGAATATTGTTCTAGGGAATTTGATGATTATTGTAAGCATGTAGGAATTGTGAGACAAAAAACTACTCCATATACACCTCAACAAAATGGAGTAGTAGAAAGGATGAACTAAACCTTAATGGAAAGAGCTAGGAGTATGTTAAGTAGTGCTAAGCTAGATTGGTCCCTTTGGGTTGAGGTTGTAAGTACTTCTTGTTATTTAATCAATAGATCCCCTAGTTCATTTATTGAAGATAAAACTCCCTATGAAATGTGGTTAGGTAGGAATCCTAGTGTTGCACATTTACGGATCTTTGGTTGTGAGGCTTTTGTTCATGTGCCTAATGAAAAGCGATCTAAGTTGGATCCAAAAGCACAAAAATGCATATTCATAGGTTACGATGAAAATGTAAAAGGTTACAAACTTTGGAATCCTCTAACTCAAAAAATTACTTTGTCTAGAGATGTGATTTTAAGGGAATTTAGAGCTTATTCAGGAGAAGAACAACCAAATGAGAAGGATACTTCTCAAACAATGTATTTTGAGATAAATAAAGAGAAGCAATAAGATGCACATGTTGAAGAACAATTGGATGGATTGGATGAGGAGAGTTCACAAAGTTCTTCTGAGATAGATGCTCAAGATGAGCATATTGTGGAACAAGAAGAAACCCCTTTGAGAAGATCCACAAGACAACATAATCCCGTTGATAGGTATAGCCCACCTAATTTCCATTGTATATTTGCTTTAATGAGTACTAATGATGAACCCAATTCTTACAGGGAAGCTTTGTCTTTAGATGAGAACAAGCTTTGGTCACAAGCTATGCATGAGGAAATGGAATCCTTAGAAACTTGTGACATGTGGGATCTTGAGAGTTTTCCCAAAGGAAGAAAGGCCATTGGTTGTAAATGGATCTTTAAAAAGAAAATTGGAGCATATGGTAATCTCGAAAGGTACAAGGCTGGATTTGTAGCCAAGGGCTACTCCCAGAGAGAGGGAGTTGACTTTAATGAAATATTCTCTCCTGTTGCTAAATTCTATTAGATTCTTTTTTATCTATTGTTGATACTTATGATTTTGAGATAGAGCAAATGGATGTGAAAACTACTTTTTTGCATGGGAATCTTGATGAGGATATTTATATGAAGCAACCTAATGGTTTTGTTGTAAAATGAAAAGAAGAATTGGTTTGCGGGTTAAAGAGATCTTTATATGGATTGAAATAGTCACCAAGAATGTGGTACCAGAAGTTTGATGATTTTGCATTAAAAATTGGTTATGTTAGGAGTGAGGAAGATCATTGTGTTTACATAAAAGTTATTGATGATCAGCTTTTAATTATTATCTTGTATGTTGATGACATGTTGTTTATTAGTAACAACAATGTAATGATCAAAGAATTAAAAGCACAACTCTTGAGCACATTTGAGATGAAAGATCTAGGGGCTGCAAAATATATCCTTGGTATGGAGATCAACAGAGATAGAGGTAACAAAAAGCTTTGCTTAAGTTAGAGCAATTATGTTGATAGTATTTTGAAATCATTTAACATGTAGGAGAGTAAACCAATTAATATTCCTTTACCAGTTGGCACTAAGTTAAGTCTAGACATGAGTCCTAAATCTGATTTTGATTATGAGTAAATGTCTAAAATTCTATATGCCAGTGCAATTGGTAGTTTAATGTGTGCAATGGTTTGTACGAGACCAGATATAGCCCAAGTAGTGGGAGTTCGAAGTAGGTTTATGTCTAACCCTGGTAAAGAACATTGGACTTATGTTAAGAGAGTGTTTAGATATTTATGAGGTACTTCTGATTACTGTTTAGTTTATCATGGTGCTAATGACATTGATATTATGCATAGATCATTGGACATACAGGGTTTTGTTTATTCAGATTGGGTAGGAGATCTGGACAGTCAGAGGTCAACAAGTGGCTATGTGTTTACTTTGTTTGGAGTTGTGGTTAGTTGGATGAGTAAGAGGCAACCCACAGTTGCTTTTTCCACCATAGAAGCAGAGTACATGGCTGCTACACATGCCTCTAAAGAGCCAGTTTGGTTACAAAGACTTGGGAAAGTTATTGCTTTTAATTGCAAGCAAGTTAGACTTGAATGTGATAGCCAGAGTGCTATTTGTTTAGCCAAAAATCCTATGTATCATGCTCTTACTAAGCATGTTGATGTTTAGTATCACTTTGTTCGAGAAATGGTTGAGAGTGGGAAGGTATTAATTGAGAAATTTGACACTTTGATTAATGTTGTAGATTATCTTATGAAACCGGTTCCTACAGATAAGTTCTCATGGTGTAGGAAGGCCATTGGCCTTGAGTCCTGTACTTGATTTATAATAATTATTACTTTTTTAGAATAATTGCAATGTATAATGTCAAGTGGGAGAATGTTGGAAATAGGATGCCATTTAATTGCAATCCTAAACATTATTTCATGTATCTCGTAAGTCCTTGGAAAGTGTTCCCCAACACTAGGTTTAGAAAGAGATTAAATTTGAATGAAATAGTCATGTTAATTGACATTTGTAATTAATTCTAAATGATAGGAACATGTGAGGATGTTCAATATGACTTCCTAAATAATAGGAGCACATGGGGCGCCCACATGGAAGGTGGAACCCACCTTGAGTTAAACTAACTATTTGGAGAAAAAGATAACACTTTTGTACTGCATGTAAAGATCCTAGAAGTTAGGGATTGATGTTTACATGCATGAAGTTCAATTCATTTCAGTTCAGCTATGGTTTAGTTATCTTCAGTTGCATGTAGTTAGTTTCAGTTGAATGCTAGTTGACTTCAGTTGACTTGGAATGCATGACTAATAACTTGAGTTGCATGACAGATAATAGGTGATACATTCAGTTAAGTGGGGATGATCAATCATGCATACTATTTGCATGAATTGATGGAGAGATATGTTTCAGTTAATAGAGATTGACTTGGACCCACCTTGGGCACCCAAGTTGGCATCTTGGAGTTAACATTTTTGTATGATAAGATATTTTATAAAGTTGAGTTAAGGGGGCCCATTCTTGGGTGCCAACTTTGAGGAGAAGCTTACAAGATATCTTCAAAATCAATGTTGAGTTATGACTTCAGTTTGGGATGCCGAAATGGATGGACTTGATTTGACATTGTTCTTCACAATAGAACTCTACTTGCAAATAATAGGCGTAGGTTTTTGGTGATAATATTTGAGCTTTGTAATTGTAACTTTTTGGAGTTTACAAGGCTGATTATTGTCTATTTATCTCATGAAAGTTGAAGAGAGTTTCATCAGATTTTATTGCAGGTTGTGAAGAAGAGTTGTTGAAGGCAAAAGAAGCATCTCAAGCAAGGATTGGAATTATTGTAATCTTATTCTAAGATTAAATAATACATTGATTCTTGGTGGAGGTTTTTCCTGAAAGAGTTTCTCCACGGTATATGTTGTGTAACTTCTAATCTTCTGGTCTTATTCTTCTACAACCTTTTGTCTTCATTCTACAAATGGTAAAATGAATCTACCCAGATAATCACCCACAAAGAATTTGTAACATAGAATACTTAATTAGATCAACAATCTCATAGTTTTACAAAGTATTAAGCTACATAATTACCTCAATTTTCAACATTTATCCCCCAATCAAAGATTCCTTATGATGTGTCATAATATGCATCATAAGTTGGTCAACATGTGTAACTCTCTTTTATGCATTGAAGAAATTTTTACATTTCCTATCCAAAAGCCATATAACTTTTGATCTAATGGGTCGACTGGGATTTTAAAAAAAAAATTCAAAGAGATCTATGCAATGGGCACCCTCATAGGTAATGCTAAGTAACCAAGATTTTTTATTTTTTCCAAAAAAAATCCTATAACCCAAAAATTGAGTTTTTCCATTTTACATCTAAAAATTGCACTTTTTGTAATCTTAACATGACGAGCAAGGTTGAGAAACCTTTCCAAAATTATTATCTTTATGGAGCATGAGAGCATGTTGGAGATTCATGTTATGTAATGGATAGATTTGATGATGTATTCCATCAATTGACCCTTATGTAATGTATACAATAAGTAGGAAAATATTAGGAAAAGGGTGTTATACACCTTCCACAAGAAAAATACTTTAATTATTTAAAATAAATATTTGCTTGTAGTACATCTTAGGAGATGTGTTTAGCCACATTAAATATTTATTTGGATCAACTTATAAATTTATATGTGATATTGGTTGTACATATTTTATGTGTGGTTTGCATATGGGAAAACTATTTAATATTAAAAAAATTGGTAGCAAAAAGTAAATGTTCAAGTCAATGGTTTTATGCGCTCATAGTTTTTAGACATATGGTTTTACCTTACCACTTGGTTATTTTATAGGAGCTTGAATTTATAAAATCAAGCACATGTTTAGTGGTCGAGGTTGGTTGGTTGGATATTTGGTTATTTAACTTGGTTGTCACTTGTATTTAGCTCTCTTGTTGAATGCATACATGAAGCACAAAATGAGATGTGTGGTTACATTCTTGGACACATGGAGGATGCATTGGAGGAGCTTGATGTTTTAAAAGTATTCATGGAGACTATGTAATTATATTGTAATGATTTTATTTTTGAATAATACATTGAGTGTGGATGTTTTTGGAAGCTTGGCTTTTCTAGGGTTTTCCTAGAGTCTATCTTGTGTTTAATATTATATTATATATTTTATCTTTGTATTATGGTTATTTTGTATTCTTGTATGCATGTTTTTCTCTCATGAGGTGAGTAGGAAATGGCTTGTTCAACCTGGTAATTTCCCAACACACATCCATTTATTCTATCTCTAAATCAAAAGTTATTATTATGGATAATAGAAACCTAATAGATGTTAGCTTAGCAACTAGGAAAGAATATCACCAAGTTCTATCCCCCAACCTAGGGATGACCTTTTCAATACTTCTACCTAATTTGATTCTCCTTGAAAAACCATTTACATCCAACATGCTTCATCCATTGGGTAATGGTATCAAGTCTTATGTGTCATTCTTCTTTAATGTAGTCATCCCCTCATCTATAGACACTCTTTAGGACCTAGAATCATCCATATCCATCACATCCTTCATAGTTATGGTCTAATCATATTAGTAAGCAAAGAAAAAAAGTCTCCAATTAGGAGGGGTATACCTTTATACTATTATATTTTTCAAGTGCAACCCTCAAGAACTGAGGTGGGGGTTCTACATCTCCTTTGGAACTATCAAAGTTTACTAAGATCTCCTCCTCTTTAGGTCCTTCACAAAATTTTAGTTTAACCTTCTCAATTTTGAGGGGTAGATGAACCACATCAATCTTACCATCCTCTTTTGGCTGCAAAACTATGCAAGAAGGCTTAATTTATCTAAAAATAACACTTATGACCTATAAAAAAATCCTCAACCATAGGGTCCCAAAGATTTTTTCTTTTCAAACCAAAATTGTATCCAATTAAGATGCATTTCACTACCTTCTTTTCCAACTTTCACCACTTCTCCCTACACACATGAGCATGTTTATCACAAAAAATTAGATCTATTTACTATAGGAACAAAAGAACTATTACACTAAATAGTTTGTACATCAAACTAAAATAGAGTACACATGTGAACACTCATAGAAAGTACCATAGCTCCTCACACCATCTTAGACCATCCATTAAAGAAAGTAATTGATGGACCTACATCATTGAGTTTACTAATTGATAATAGGTTCTATGCTAAACCCAAGATATGCAAAACTCTATTGATCCCATTCACTCTACCATTATAAAATCTAATCAATATTATATCATGACCAACTATGCCTAGATGAGATTCATCACTAAGGTACACCCTCCCACCATCATATTGTTCTTATTTTGAAAACCACCCCCAATGGGAGGCCATATGTAAGGAATATCCAATGCCTATTAACCACAAACCTTTATTTGTGCATGTTTCCAAGGCTATATCAAAGGCATCTCCACCATCCTCTTCAAAAGATCTATCAAAATTATTATTTTTCTTTTTTTTGTTGCTCCTTCTCTTTTGTAGTTCTAGAACTTAGCCTTAGATTTTCTAAGAAATTTAGATCTATACTTATCTTTCTCCTTCAATATTAAATGAATTTCTAGGGCCTAATTAGTAGATTTAGAAATTTTTTTCCACATATATAAGAGTTAAGTAGGCACTAACTCATCCATCTAAAGCTTTAATCCAATTTTCTAAATTTCCATCACCAAGTGACCCCATGATTCTAGAAGAGAACACATGAGTGTCATTTAATGGTCCTCCTCCATATTTAGTCCAACAAAGTGTAACTATGTCATGGTTATATTGAATGCTTTCAAATTCTTATCCATTGAACCACATCATCCATTATCAAGGCATACAAATTTTATCATAGGAAAATTTCTTGCTCCAAGGATTTAACTTGGTATAAATCTTTCAACTCATTCTAAAGATATTTTGAGGTGGGTTCTTCATGTACATTCAATGAAACTAAATCTATCACATCTAGATTCTATTGAGGCCCTATGTCTTTCTATCCAATAGATCCTATTTGACTCAAGTGACATTAAAATTGGTTTGGATCTAGATACATTAGCCCATAGATCTCTATCTACAAGTATATCCACCATTTGAGCTTCCACAACTCAAAGTTATTATCAATAAACCTCTCCATATCTATCCTCATTGTTCTTTCCATTTTCCTACAACAAGATCTTGTTTTATACAAGATCCTACTCAAACCAAGATTAGATAAAAAAGACCTTGTCCCTAACACCTAGGAATCAAGGTGATCAAGATCTAAAACCAAATGAAAGGAAGTAGAGGTTTGAAATATGATTCCTACACCAATGTGTGAGATAAGATACGTGTAAAAATAATTTGACTACATATTTACAAGAAAATTAACATAAAAATAATTATACCACAAGATAGTGATTTACATGGGGAAAACCCTTTCAAAAGAAAAAGTTCACATTCCAAAGTGACTCGATATTATTATTTAGAAATCAAAATTGGCTACAATACACCTGAAAAATGTCAAAATTTATAGTAGTATCACCAACATGTAAATCTATAGTAATTTTTTCAACATAAAAATTCTTACAAAACTCACAATGCATAATCCAACTCAACCACCTAATAAACAGACAAAGCACCAATCAAAAACCATAAAATAATTTTACAATATCATGAGAAAAACCACTAGAAGTATTATGCCTAAATCCATGGCTCATATTCCAATGCCCCTAGGTCTTGGTCTTCCAAACTATTTTTAGATGAGTCTCTTACCATGGTCATAAGATGTCATAACTTGTCAAAATTGACCACACAACTTAGGCACCTCGTTAACTCTTTTAGTTATGTTGCATGGTCTTTGTTTTATCTTTCCTTGTAATTATTTGTGTTGCATTTTATTTTGACATCTATAGTTCTTGGTTCCCAACTTCTATCATTTTCTACAAGTTGAACACTCTCTCTTTAAGCATCTTATTGTCTTTCTCTAGGTTTTGTTTTATTTATATTGTTTCTATAAGTTTGATTTCTTGTACTTGTTCCTTTACTTCTAGACCTTCTAACTTTTTCTTTGATGCTCAATAAGATCTCTTATAGATAGCTCTATTGACTAAATAAGTGACAATGTTTATGTAACATTGTAGATTTCATTTCTATCTAAAGCTTTCCTCGTGACATATTTTTCTACTAACAAGTGTGGCATGATTTTTTGGTTCTATGAACATGTATTTCCTTGTTTAGGTTTTACACAATCACCTCATGTTCTATAAATTCTTTTGAGGTATTGTTCTTTCTAGTTTCCTTGTTTTTTTTGGAAGAATAATGACAACCTTCTTATTTTTTTCCTCTTTGTCTTCTTTATTTTTTATATTGCTTATTTGCCATAATTGTCATTGGCCTTGCTTCAATATTTCTCTAATTCATATGCCCTTTTTTATGTGCACAAATTTAAACATCAATAACCTCATCTTTTTGCTTCCTTATTTCTTCTATGTGAGTGAACCAAGTTGTGTTGGATACATGATATTTTCCCTCGATTGAAGTTGAAACAAAACAACAACACTAATAAACTAGAGAGCAAAGGTTGTAACAAAATCTACTTGTATAGTGGACAATAGATAATTGTGCAAGTATCAAACACAACAATATGTACTATGAACCGCTTTTCCTAACCATAATTTTTTTCTTATAGTTATGCAACATCTCTTGCTTAGTTTGTTCATTCTACAACAATGAATCAATCTAACCATTGGTAATAAGAAATATTGATTGTGTTTACACCCCTGCTTGTCTTCATTGTCCAAACAAGAAAGATGATAATTATACTCGAGCCAAAACAATCTCAAGTGAAAGTATTTGACAATCAATTACAACCATAATATAATAGATAAACATATTTCCAAAAATTCTTAATTTTTTCAAAATTTAATACTATGTTAAAATATTAAATAATCATATCACTAAAAAAAATTCTTATAAAACATGATAAATATATTAAAATCAAGTATTTTCCATAGCTTTTTGATTAAATTGTGTGCAATTTTTTCATTATCTATTTTTTTTTATGATTAAAAAATTACACAAAGTTTAATCAAACTTATCAAATCAATGATAAACATCTATAAATCTTACTTTAAAATCTATTCTAATTTCTTTTGACTTATTATTATACTAATAAACTATAAGATGTATTCTCAATTTCTCTCATCCCAATCTTATTTTTAAATAAATGGTAAAAGCCTCTATAATACTTTTACCAATTTGATGGCAACTTTCCTTTTTCATTTGTATTGCTTTATGTTTTAAATTTGTGTGCAAATATTTATAATTAGATAGTACTTAATTTCTTTAAGGAAAAAATTAAATTTGTCTAATGGGACCACATGCAACTAGAATTTGAGCACATCCATACACAAACAGATATTCTTTGAGATATTAACATAAATATAATTTTGACATATTAATATAGATATAATTTTATATTGACGTAATCTTTGAACTTCCTTTACATACTATTAGTTATAATGGTAATTAAATTAGAAATAATAAATAAACTAAGTTGAACAATAGTATTTGATATAATCCTATCAAGGATGGAGCATTTTAAAGATCTTGTCCAATTTAATCTTTGCTAAAACTACATTTTTAAGAATGTGTTACAAGTGCTAGGCTTTTGATTTGACCACAAAACCAAATAACAAAGATGGAAAACGTCAACGCCGTCTGTGGGAATCGAACCCACGACCACGTGGTTAAAAGCCACGCGCTCTACCAGCTGAGCTAAGACGGCTCCGGATCTATGCGTTGAGCATACTAAATAAGGGGAAAATTGTGTTCGCTAGGTTGTCTTTTCCACGAAAGCTTGTAAATCGAATTATGCATCCAAATAATTTGAAATCTAACCCACAAACACGCCTCAGCAGAAAAGAAAACGACTAGGTTATATTTTACGCCGAAGGCGTATCCTACTATGAAGTGAGCAAAACTGTTTTTTACGCTCTACGGTTGAGATCATCCTGGAGACTATTGTAATGATCGCAGCCGTTGAGCCAGTCCGCCACTTCTCGGCTGTTTTTCACCGTTTCCCGACTGTTTTTCGCCGCCATGTTTTTTGTTTTCCGCCTGCAGCTCAGTCGCCGTGCCTTTCTTTCCCCGCCGCTAACGGTCCGCTCCTTGCACGGGGAAAATAAAGTTTCGACGAGGGTTTTAGAGTAGGAAACGATTCACAGCCGTCCATCATTTTGACCAGCGACGGTTGGAAAGCACGCAGAGACCCGGCAAGGTGCTTCAAGAAATCTTAGCCGTTCATCGTTTTTCGCCAAAAATTCGGCTGTTTTTAACTGCCTTTCACTGCTTTCCACGGCTATTGGTTTCCGCTCCTCCAAACTCTTCTCGTTGGTATTGACCTGGCTCCTCCAATTTGGCGAGCTGCACCGTTTCGGCGAGGGTTTTCGAGTATGTTTATTAAAATGAAAATTACGGCCAAGCTCAGCACATTTAGTTTTAACATAATGGCATCCTTTACCCTACGTAGATAAGTATATATTAGCATAAATATATAATATATTAATTATATTTCTTATTAAATAAGAATATAATGAAAATATAATAACATTTATTTATATATTGAATAGTTTTGTTAAAAAATATAATAAATAATATAATTATATATTTATAATCATTTTTTTATTATATAAAATTTAAAATTTATATTATATTGACTCTTCCAATTTGGAAGTTGCAGCTTGAAAATAAGGTTTTGGGAGGATTTTAGAGTATGTTTCTTAAAATGAAAATTACTGCCAAGATCCCAATAATGAACACATTTAAGTTTTAACAAAAACTATTAAATATGTAAATAAATGTTTTATAATTATTAATTAATAAATATTGCATTTTTATTATATTCTTATTTAATACAAAATATAAATAATATATTATATATTTTATATAATACAAATTAAATTATATATAATATAATTATATTTATTATTATATATAATAGTATATATAGATTATATTATTACTATATATTATATTTTATAATACAAAATATTAAATATAAATATGAATTTATTATAATTAATAATTACTATATTTCTATATTAATCAAATAAAATTAATTTATAAAAAATCTCTTGATCTTTGGATAGATTAGGAAAGAAAAAACTAGGGGAGAGGGACCTATAATGGAGCAGGGTCCAATACTAGGGATAGAAGTAGTCCTCAATGGGTCTTATAGTGGAGCACATTAATATCCAATTGTAAAACACTTTTTATCTATTAAGTTCACAAACTGACAAATCATTTGATGCCACATCAGTGCACGAATAAAACATGACTTAGTGCACCATTGTCGGTCTCACTTTTTTTTTTGGCCTTTTTGGATACCTCAACAAAAAGCATGCTGATGTGGCACCATATTTGATGATGTGGCCCTAATATGAAATAGCATGCTGATGTGGCACCATATTTGAGGATGTGGCCCTAATACAAAATATAGAAGCACGGAAATTGCCAAATAGACTGTTGTACAAAATTGGAAGTGATTTAAAATTTCCACATAGGATTTTGAGAAATGCAAAGTTAGGGCGCTCCACTATAGGCCCCTCTCCCCTATATGTACTACATAAAATAAAATAAAAATATAAAATAAACTTTAATAATAATAATAATAATAATAATAATAAATATTGATAATATTTTTAAAATGACCTACCAATTGACCTCAGGTATTACACCTCTTATTTATATTTCTTATTAAATAAGAATATAATGAGAATATAATAATTATTAATTAATAATTATAAAACATTTATTTATATATTGAATAGTTTTGTTAAAAAATATAATAAATAATATAATTATATATTTATAATCATTTTTTTATTATATAAAATTTAAAATTTACATTATATTGACTCTTCCAATTTGGAAGTTGTAGCTTGAAAATAAGGTTTTGGGAGGATTTTAGAGTATGTTTCTTAAAATGAAAATTACTGCCAAGATCCCAATAATGAACACATTTAGGTTTTAACAAAAACTATTAAATATGTAAATAAATGTTTTATAATTATTAATTAATAAATATTGTATTTTTATTATATTCTTATTTAATACAAAATATAAATAATATATTATATATTTTATATAATACAAATTAAATTATATATAATATAATTATATTTATTATTATATATAATAGTATATATAGATTATATTATTACTATATATTATATTTTATAATACAAAATATTAAATATAAATATGAATTTATTATAATTAATAATTACTATATTTCTATATTAATCAAATAAAATTAATTTATAAAAAATCTCTTGATCTTTGGATAGATTAGGAAACAAAAAACTAGGGGAGAGGGGCCTATAATGGAGCAGGGTCCAATACTGGGGATAGAAGTAGTCCTCAATGGGTCTTATAGTGGAGCACATTAATATCCAATTGTAAAACACTTTTTATCTATTAAGTTCACAAACTGACAAATCATTTGATGCCACATCAGTGCACGAATAAAACATGACTTAGTGCACTATTGTCGGTCTCACTTTTTTTTTTGGCCTTTTTGGATACCTCAACAAAAAGCATGCTGATGTGGCACCATGTTTGATGATGTGGCCCTAATACGAAATATAGAAGCACGAAAGTTGCCAAATAGACTGTTGTACAAAATTGGGAGTGATTTGAAATTTCCACATAAGATTTTGAGAAATGCAAAGTTAGGGCGCTCCACTATAGGCCTCTCTCCCCTATATGCACTACATAAAATAAAATAAAAATATAAAATAAACTTTAATAATAATAATAATAATAAATATTGATAATATTTTTAAAATGACCTACCAATTGACCTCATGTATTACACAAATATATGCCAAAAAAAATAATCATATTTTTCCCTAATTTACCTTACACACCTCTTCGGTGTACCCATTGCAAAGCAGAATTCAAGTGCAAAAGGCGGTGGGGTGCTCCATTCAATACGGGTGGGAGATTCGGGTGCGCAATGGAGGACACAGCTACGAGGGCATCTACAGCTTGGGTAGAAGCAGGGGTCACGCTGGGTAAAGTGTACGCTGCCATAGCTGAAAAGACTGGAAGCCTAGGTTTCCCTGCTTAATTATCAAATCGACGGCTCAATTACGTCAAAAAGAGATGGGAGACGATCAAATTAATCCGGGTCATTTGTTTTCGTTGCTGTCAAAATTTACTTATATTGGCGTACAATAAATGGAAAGCGAATGCACTGGAAGGAGTCATATATAGTAAAAAATGTGGCCTCATTCATGTTGAGTGGTTAACCATTAAATAATCCATGATGGATTTTAAGCAGCACTTCAACAAAATTAAACAAGGATTCATAATAGAGAATAATACTTAGTAATAGCAAGCGTATCCAATCTTAGAGAGACAAAGCACAAACCCTTATGAAATATTCCTCCATAGCTCCTCAACCATAACCAAACCATTGAATAATTTGAATCCATCTTGATTGTTCATGTCAAAGGCAAGAAAAGTGTTAAACAAATATCCAAACCATTTGAGATTTTTGCTTATAACCTTCGATGTAGGAGCAAGTGGAGATTGGCAAAGCAAGAATTGGATAGATTGTTTATACACAATTTTGTATCCAAAATTTAAAAAATACAAATTAAAAAAAGTTGCATTTCAAAATAATAATGCAACAAGAGCTCAAGGTTTGCAATGACCACTTGTCGCATATAGCAATTAATTATCAAATTATATTTTCCAAATTTATTAAGATTGATCCATTTCAAACAATATAACTATTCCAACCAAAAATTCGGCGTACCCAATTGCACACAAAAAGTGCAATAGCTAGTTTCATTTTCATTCATTAGAAAAAATATGAAGTCATTTATAAAAATGTCATATTATGAGTATGAATATTATAATATAATTTACTTATTACTAGTACTTTGCATCTTTGGGAGGATGCAAGGTATGTGCCTCTAGATATTTCAATTAACAGTCATAATTATAGAAAATATCAAATAAAACAAAAATAATAATTAACAAGTAAATTTGTTTATTTTTGGTAAATATAAATTTCAATAGTATGAAAGTAGAAAAAAATGTTATCATAGCTATGAAATTCTTTTTGAATTCAAAATGAAGCTAAAAAACATCCAAATCAAATCTTTCAAATAAAATCTTCCAATTAAAATCAGATTTTATCCAACTAAAATAAAATCTTCCAATTAAAATCAGATTTTATCCAAATGAAATCAAATCTTCCAAATAAAAACAGATTTTATCCAAATAAAATAAGATTTTATCCAAATGAAATCAAATCTTCCAAATAAAATCAGATTTTATCTTAGATCATGTATTATTTTAAAATCATAAATTGTTTTTAGGTGTGATAAACACCCAGATGAAAATTGTTTTCAAGCATGAGATAAACTGGTCATTTCTAGAAATCTCAAAATTATAATTTAATTTTTTATGTTCCATGTCAAAAGTTAATAATAGAAATTTAAGAGTTACAATTTAGATTCTTATATTATATTTTGTTATAGGATTTGAATTTGGATCTCTACAATGAAGCTTTGTGATTTAATTAATTGTGATCAACTTCTTTGACATGTTTTATTTATTAATAACGTTAAAACTAGCAATTGCACCTTGGTGTGCAATGGGTACACCAAAGAAGTGTGGATGGTCAATTAGGGAATTTTTTGGTTTATTGTTTGCATACATTTGTGTAGAATACATGAGGTCAATTGGTAGGCTATTTAAAAAATGATTTTGTTTGTGCAACAAAAGTCTCAATGGAGAAGTGAGGGCTTCAAATCAAATATGCATCTACTTATAGGGATCCAAACGTAACTAAAACAAAATCTTTGAATCGGGAAGATAATAAGGCTCCACTACCAATAGGCTAATGATATGTTTGAAATAGGGAGAGGGAGAGAGGGAGATATGTGGACAGAAAGAGGGAGAGATATGGGGGAGATAGAGAGGAGGGGGTAAGGAGACAGAGATAAAGAGGAAGTTAGAGATAGAGATGGAGATGGAGATGGAGAAGGAGAGAGAGAGAGAGAGAGAGAGAGAGAGAGAGAGAGAGAGGACAAAGGGATAGATATAGATCTAGAAGAGATAAACATATTGAGAGGGAGATAGAGGGGGAAATAAAAATAAAAATATAGAGATAGGAAGTGATATACAGAAATGGGTAGAGAGAGGGAAAGATATAGGGGTAAAGAAAGATGAATAGATAATGAGATAGAGATATAGAAAGATATGTAAGAATTTAAATATGGAGAGATAGAGATAGAGATAAAGATAGAGATAGAGATAGAGATAGAGATAGAGATAGGGAGAGAGAAACAAGGAGTGTGTGTGTGTAAGAGAGATAGAGAGGGAGATAGATTTGTATAAATAGATAGAAAGGGAGGCCGATAGATGGAGAGAAATAGAGATATGAAAGAGAATTAGAGAGATATAGAAAGAGGAAGTGATAGGGAGAGGGAGAGGGAAAATAGGGATATAAAGGAGAGAAAGAGAGATACATATAAATTGGGAGAGAGAGAGAGAGGGAGAGAGATAAATATAAATGGAGAGATGAAAGGAGAGAGGAAGAGGAAGCGGGATAGATAGAGATAGAAAGAGGGGGTCAATGAAAGAGGGGGGCATGAAGAGAGAAATATAAAGATATAAGAAGTGATATATAGAGAGAGGTAGAGAGAGTAGGAGAGATGGAGTAAATAAGAGAGAGACATAGAGATAATGAGTTATAAATAGGCAAGAAGAGAGAGATGGAAAGATAGAAATAGAGAGGGCAAGAGTGAGAGATAAAGTCCAGGTGACATAGAAAATTAATAGAGAGAGGGAGACAAATAGAGGGGAATAGATGGATATATATATAGAGAGAGAGAGAGGGGGGGAGGGAGGATAGAGAAGTTGAGAAATGTAGAAAGAGAGAGGAAGAGAGAGAGATATAGTGGGAAAGATAGAGGGGAAAGAGAGAAAGAGATGTAAGGAGATAGAGATAGGGAGAGAGATAGAGAGGAAGATAGAGATGGATATGGAGATGTAAATGGAGAGAGGGGGAGAGAAATAGAGATAGAAAGAGGGGGATACAAAGAGAGAGGGAGAGAATGAGAGAGGGATAGATGGAGGGATAGAAAGATAGAGATAGGAAGTTATAGAGAGAGAGGTAGAGAGAGGAAGATATATATATATATATATAGAGAGAGAGAGAGGAGATATGGGAAGAGAAAGAGAGATCTTTATATTTTTGTCTCCCTCTCTTTCTTTATATTTTTTATTTTCTCTCAATCTCTCTCTTCCTCTCTCTCCCCTATTTCCCTCTCCCTATCTTTCTCCCCTTAATATTTTTTGCTATCCCTATTTATCTCCCTCCTCTCTCTCCCTTTCCCTCTTTATCTCTTGTCTCTCAACCTCTATATATATTTTTATTTCCTATTTCTCTTTATCTATCTCTCTGTCTCTCTTTATGTGACTATATCTATCTATGTCTCTCCTCTTCTCTCTTTACCTCTCTCTTTGTATTTCTCTCTTCTTCTCCATATTTATTCCTTTATATCTATACCTCTATTTTTGTATCTCTATCTCTCTTTCTATCACTTTGTATCTCTTTGTATCCCTCTCCATTTCTCTCTTTCTCTCTCTATCTATTTTCCTCCTAAGTGTGCAATGGGCACATTGAAGAGGTTTTAAAGGTGAATGATCACATCATTAACCAAATGGCATGCAACCCTAAACATAACTCCCTAGGACGTTCTATCCTTCGATTGTTGGCATGAAACAACTAATCAAAAGTTACCTCTCTCACTCACTCTATAAATCTTAACAGACAGAAAGAAGAAATGAGAGAAAGATAGATTTCTCTATAATCAAAAGTTACCCCTCTCTCTCTCTCACTTAGGTTGGTGTTGGACAAAAATTGATACAACGCTCCTCACAAGAGGAATTCGAGTTAGGGCATCCGAGTTAGGAACTTGAGTGTGCCCAGCTCGGTGTGAGCTGAGTGGAACTCGGGGAGCACTAGAGCAGCGATAGTCGCACCAAGGGTGTGTCACTCCAACATACCATTGGGATTGAGGTCCTACTATGAGGGGAAAGTTCTTGGAGCTAGGAGTTCTAGGGTGCGTCTTGGACAAGACCAAAATTCATATGCCCACGGTTTTAGCGAAAAAGTCAAAAATCAAGGTGCTCAACCAATTTTTAAGCGTCACCCTACTGATGCTAGGGAATCAGAAAAATAGCTTATATAGGGGGGGTATGTGATTCAAAATCTCCCCCTCCTACGTGCCCCTCTAGCATGATCTTGTTGTTGTGCGAACAAATGGATTTGGTGCTTAATTTTTTCATTGTGCACAAACACGAGTCACTCTATAGAGGCATGTAAGTCCTTACCTAGGACACTAGATTGCTATGCGGGCACTCTCTCTCACCTTCTTCAAACAGTCTTGGTATTAGATGCAGCTCAAAAATAGGGATTAGCATTGGTAGCCACTCCCAAACTCTGCTGGGACCTAGTAAGGGATGACTCAAGATCCCACCCTCATCTAGCGGTTGGGTGGCTTGGACGAGACCAAATTTTGAATTCCCAAAGCTTGGGTAAAAAGTCAAAAATCAGGGGGCTTGGTCATTTCTCGACGTCATCCTACCAATGCTTGGGAATCAGACAAATAGCTTATATAGGGGACATGCATCATTCATCTTGACACCCCTACGTTTCCATCAAGTGTGACCATGATGATGTTCAAATGGATGGATTTGGCACTTGGATTCAATTGTGCAACAACACGAGTCACACTTAAGGGGCATGTAGGTCCCCCGACCATGAATGCATGTAGGACATCAGATTGCTATGCAGTGGCTCCCTCACCGTCCCAAAATGGTCTTGGCATCAGATGCACCTCAAGAATGCAAGTGGCACTGGTAGTCACTCTGAACTCGTCCATGTCATGCCTAAGTAAGGGATTTTGTCGAGTACTCCGCATAGGGATTTCGTCGGGTACTCTGCATAGGGATTGCGTTTAGTAATCACACAAGACATTGGATTCCTATGCGAAGTACTTGACGAAATCCCTTACTTGGGCATGACACGGACAAGTTTGGAGTGGCTACCAGTGTCACTCACATTCTCGAGGTGCATTCAATGTCGAGATCGTTCTAGGATGGTGAGGGAGCCACCGCATAGCAATTTGATGTCCTGCATGTAGTCGTGGTTGAGGGACCTATGTTCCCCTCAAGCATGACTTGTTTTGTTGCATGATTAAAACTGAGTGCCAAATCCATCCATTCAAACAACATCACAGTCACACTTGAGGGGCACATGGGGGGGCAAGACAAATGAGGCATGTCCCCTATATAATCTATTTGTCCAATTCTCAAGCACCAGTAGGATGACACTGAGAAATGACCAAGCCCCCCGATTTTTGACTTTTCACCCAAGCCATGGGCATTTGAAATTTGGTCTCATCCAAGCCACCCAACCGCTAGATGAGGGCGGGCTCCCAAGTCATCCCTTACTAGGTCCTAGCAGAGTTTGGGAGTGGCTACCAGTGTCAATCCCTATTTCCAAGTTGCATCTGATATCGAGACCGTTCAGAGAAGGAAAGAGAGAGCACCCACATAGCAATCCGGTGTCCTGGGTGGGGACCTGTGTGCCTCTATAGCATGACTCGTGTTGGTGCACAATGAAAAAACTAAGCACCAAATCCATTTGTTCGCACAGTAGCAAGATCACACTAGAGGGGCATGCACGAGGGGGAGATTTCGGATGACATACCCCCTATATAAGCTATTTGTTTGATTCCCAAGCATTGGTAGGGTGACGCTTAAAAATCAATCAAGCACCCCGATTTTTGACTTTTTTTCTCAAACCGCGGGCATTCAAATTTTGGTCTCGTCCAAGCCGCACCCTGGAACTCCTTGCTCCAAGAACTTGACCCCCACAGTAGGAACTTGCTCCCAATGGTATGTTAGAGCAACGCCCCCTTGGTGTGACTTACCATGACTATCACTACTCTGGTGCTCCCCAAGTTCCACTTGGCTCGCACTGAGCTGGGTGTACTCAAGTTTCCAACTCAAACGCCCCAACTCGAATTCCCCTTGTGAGGAGCGCTCTATTGATTTCTATCAAACACCAACCTAAGAGAGAGAGAGAGAGAAAGTTACGAATTTCTGTCTACCATCTATCTCATGCTCTCTCATGATGTTCTTGACAATATATGTGTTTCTAAAAGGAAGTTCTAGTTTTCGCAAGTTGTTGAAATGTTTTTGGTTCAAGAAGCTGCACTAAAGTCTACCTGGGAGAATGCTCCACATTCCTTCGTTGTTGTAGTTTTGGTCTTTTGGTTTGGTATTCAATTTCATTTCTCTATGTATGTTGCACTCCTATATTTTCAAGTCATTTACGCTACCGAGGAGGTTCCTATGAATTGCAATAGGTTGGTTATGTTGCTAGTTGTCTGAACTAGTCCAAAAAATTCTTTGCATTTCTCCACATTGATTTCTCTACTCCTGCGGCTTGGATAATGTGTTCACAACATCTATGCAATGTCTCAATTCCAATCTCATATGTTGAAGTGGTTCACAAGTTGTTCTACAAATTTTACATCATTTGATTATGTATTTTGTGTTTCCTGAATAGAGTTTTCTATACCTAGTTGATTTGTGGTGGTTTTTGATGGCATGACAGTATGAAAAAAGTGTATGGAAGTAATGGTAGATTTTCAAGGAACATCCCTATGTTATCTGCATGTTGCTAATTGGTCTCTTTGGTACATCGCACTATGTCTTGAATTGGATTTTTGGGTTATTTGTGGGTATTTGGTTGACAATGCTTGTTCCTTTCCTTGGGTCATGTGCTTAGGGGGTTGTGCCAATAATGGAAGGTGTGTCATGATATATTTGGGTCATGGCCTATCTTGTTTAGGACTACAAGAAGTAAAATCAATTGAAAGAGTGTTTATTGGTCGACTGGTTATGTGCTTCAATGTCTCATCCACACGTTTCCTTGATGTCGACTTAGATTGATGTGCGTCTACGTGTAAATAATGTTGGATCACATTGAAATAAGTGTTAATATTTTTTTTGGTCTTCTTTATCCTCGAGATAGGACCAAATCATGCTTTGGTGGCCGACCAATTGAATTCATTATTTATTCTCTTCTTGGACGGCCTAATTAAAGGATTAAAGTGTTGTGGTGGATATAAATGCAAGATATTTTTGGATGCAACAAAGGGTAAGTAGTGTACAAGTACAAAAAAGTGTGAGCGATATGTATTGAATATCTAGCAAAGATACAACTAAATATTGTGAAAGGAAAGATAAATTATACTTGAATGCTTCAACCAATAGAGAGTTGTGTTGGAAATCTTTGTAATTATCTTATATATATATATATATATATGAATCTCATCAGGTCCTTTGTATCTTGCTCCTGGAGTTGGTTGGTACTTCAATTTTGCAATTCCCTTTGTATCTTTCTCTAAGGAAGTGAGCCTTCTTGCAAGTCTTTTGGTAGTGAGCCTTATATTGTGATTTAAATATCACTGTGTTTTTTCCCTCATTGGGTTTTACACATAAATCTGGTGTCCATTTGTGCATGTTTGGGTTCTCTCTCTTTCTCTTTGTTGCTAATCTGATTACTACTATATCTTTTATTTGTAAATTTTGTTAAAGTTGTTAAATATTCAAATTGCCATATTCTTCTTTGTTACTACTTTTCTTAATGTTCCATTCTTGTCTACTAAAGGAGTTTGAGTTGTGCTAAAATTTTCAAATTTCGGAAGGGGTTAAGTTTTGTGTAGACTAATTCACCCCCACCCCCTCTGAGTCTCTGAAAGTGTTCAACAATTGGTATTAAAGCCAAGTTCCTCTGTAGAAGCTTAACATATTTCAAGGCAAAGATCCAAGATGGCATATGAAGGTTCATACAAAGATCCTAGGCTTGATGGAACTAATTACTTCTACTAGAAATTAAGAATGGAAGGACACCTAAACTCTCTAGGGTTTGGTGTTTGGAAATCAGTCAAAATTAAGTGGTTATACTGCTCCTACCACTCCTATTATAAATCCAACTAAAATAAGATTATATGAGTGTAATGCTAAAGCCAAGAATGCTATTTTGTGTGGATTAGTTGATTCAAAATTGTTGAAGGTGCTAAATTTTTGTTCTATCAAAGATGCTTGGAAGAAGCTTTGTAGCATCTATGAAGGAGATTCTAAAGTGAAGCAATCCAAGATGCAGTTCTTCAGGAAGTAGACTTGAGACTCTGTGGATGAATAAAGATGAAGACATTTAAATTCATATGCTTTTGGTACAAGCAATTGTCTTTGGGATCTTCGGACTTGGTGGAGAAGTAAAAGAAAGTGAAATTGTAAAGAAGGTTTTGAGATCTCTCCTAAAATCTTATAGTCACAAAGTATCTGCCATTGAAGAATCTAAAGATTTGGATCAGTATTCAGTTGATGAAATGTTTGGTACCCTTACTACCTTTGAGATGAGAGATTTTGGTCAAGATGTTCCAAAGAAAGAAGTTGTATTCAAAGTTAACAAAAATATTGAAGACGAAGTTGTTGATCAAATTGATGAACTTGATGAAGTTGAAGCAAACCTTGTGAGAATATTGAAGAAAGGAACCAATAAGTACAAAGGTAAGTTACCTTTTAAATGTTTCAATTGTGGAAGAATAGGAAATTTTACATCCAAATGCCCTTATAAAGAAGCAGATGTTAATGATAAAAGAGATAAGGTCAAGAAGGGTCTTTATTCCAAAGAGAGAAGTGGTTCCTCTGAAGATGAGGAGAATGATTTAAATGATGAAACTCTCTTTACGCATTTCAATACTACTGATAAAAAGTATAATGTTGAAATATGTAAGGAGTCAAGCTCCTTAAGTGATGAAGACATATTTTCCTCTAATCCGGATCTAGAATCTATGAAATCTAAAGCTAGGGACTTTAATTTAGATGAATGGGAGATTGAATTCGAAGGAAAGCTCCAGCCTGCATTGAAAGACCTAAATGAAGCAAGAGGTCTAAACTAGAAATATGAAAGATTGCTTGCAAAATCAAAAGAAGAATCTAACAAACTAAGAATTCAAGGTAAAAAAGGTAAAGGATATGAAATCAAACTAAAAGAAGCAAAAGATGTGATCTCTAATTTGAAAATAAGGGTTGAAGGAGGCAAGAGGACTAAAGATTTCTTGAATATCAAACTCAAAGACAAGACTACTGAATGTTTAAAGCTTGAAGAAGAAAATACCACTCTAAGGAATGCCCTCAAAATAGAAAAGGAACAAATTGACAAAGGAGAGAAGTCTAGTCTAGATAGTTCAAAATCAAATGAAAAGACTGAAACAAAAGAAGAAAGAGTCTTCCCTAAAGACTCTAGGAAGAATTCCTTCAGAGATACAAGGAATATTCATAATGGAAAGAAAGAAGGAGGATCTAGTTCTAACTGGAAATAGAAAGGTTTTAGAAGTCCTTTGTCAACAAAACAACATGCTCCTAATAGGTTCAATCAATCCTTTCAAGGTTATTGTTTTTCTTGTAATTTTTTCGGCATAAGGCTATTGATTGTAGAGTTAGACAAAGAAGTAACAACATTGGAAGAAGGTCTTTCCTAACTTAAAGAAACAATACTATGTTATTTCATGGTTATTGCTTTGCCTACAACAACTATGGTCACAAGGTTGATGAGTGCAAATCTAAAGTAAAGAAGAAAAACTTTGTTCTGGAGCACAATGTTGTGTGCTACAAGTGCAATAATATGGGACATAAGGAATAATTTTATAGAAATGATTTTGTGAAGCTATTTTCTCCATATCAGAAAAAGGATGAATCCCTTGATCAGCAAAAATGGGAAAATGAAAAGATCCTGAATGAAGACCATGAGAAGAAGGATGATTCTACCCCTGTGCACTCTCCACAAGATTCCAAGACAAATTGAGATATAGTATTATCTCAGGGGGTGATGTCTTTTGCAGAACATTTTGGCCCCCTAAAAAGAAAAATGTGTTGAAGACTTCAACATGAAAGGTGATTTGAATCAAATCAACTAATATGTAGATCTACTATAGACCTTGGTTGGTTTTTTCGATGGAAGTTGGTAATATGTGAAGGTTGGTACATTCTAATTGATTTTATTCCAATTTGGTGTACCACATTTAAAGATAAAGTCCTAGAAAAGTAAGTTTCAAAAGTTTTCCTAGACATTCTATATACATTTTGTTGAGGCAATGTCGAGGCATTTTGGTGTGTATCTCTTTGCAAAGAAAGCTTGGCCTTGCGATCTAGAGGTCTTGTTTTTCAAGATGTGAAGGTATCATATCCATGTTTTCAAGTCTTTATACCTTTTGATATAGTAGATATAAGTGACAGTGTTACAATCCTACGTAGTGAAGCAATTATGAAGGCTTGTTGAAATGTGTTACATTTCTCTGGAAGCAAAGTTTTGTCCATACAAGATGATTTGATGTATTGTAATGCTCTATAAAAATATGCTACAATGCCTATCCATTGGTTAGAAAATTTTCCAATGGATTCTTGAATAGATCAATTATATGAGTTGGTGTAGTTGTTAGATTTGCTCTGCATGTGGTATAATTGTTTGCTAGACTTCAAGCTAATCCTAACCAATCTCATGAGAGAATTGTGAAAATAATTTTTAGATGCTTGAAGGGAACTCTAGATTATGGGATATGGTACAAATAGGATCAAACTTTCTCTCTAAGTGCCTATATTGATGTTGATTAGGTAGGTTGTGTTGATGATCGGAGGAGCACAAGTGGAAGTCCATTTATTTTTGGGAGATAGATTGGTCTCATGGTTCAGTAAAAAGCAGGATTCAATATCTTTGTCCACAACAAAAGCAAAATATATTGTTGTAGCATCTTGTTGCACTCAAGTGCTTTGGATGAAGTAGACCTTAAAGGATGTAAAGCTGGTGTATGATGAACCCATTTCTATGTTATGTGATAATACAAGTGTTATTAACATTTCTAAGAATTTGATAATGCATTCAAGGACTAAACACATCTCAATCTAGTACCTTTTTTGAGAGAGAAAGTTGTCGAACATGAAGTTAAATGGAGTATGTTCCTACAAAGGATAAGATTGCAGATATATTTACAAAGTATCTTTCAAAGGATGCCTTTGAATATCTGAGGCAAAATCTAAGGGTTATTTTCCCTCCTTGTTCTAACTAGATGCATAAATGATGCATCTTTCTAGGGGGAGAAATTCATGTCATATCCTTTCTCCTAGATTGATGGTGCTACCCTTCAGGGGGAGCTAGTAGTAAGGGGGATTATTGAAGAAATTAGGTAGCTATTGTATATGTGTGGAAAAGAGGCGTTGTTGCTGAAAGGGGGAGCATGTGTTGCTACTTTAGTAGAAGATCATTTTCCCCTTTTCTCCTAAAGATGAAAAAAAGTCATGTTGGCTTGTGTAGAAGCATTTGGCCCTTTGTCCTTGATGTTAAAGGGGGAGAGTGAGCAGTGTGTTTCCATCAATGCCAAAGGGGGATATTGTTGGTAGTTTTTGTCATTGATGTCAACACTAATGGTTGTGTTGTTGTCATTGATGTCAACACTGATTGTTGTCATTGATAAAGATTGTTGGCACCTAAGTAATATGTTAGTCCTTGGCATATTCAATTTGGACTAACATTGAAGAGAAGAGTTGAATAAGTTCATGGTTGGATGTCACACCTTATGAAATAAGAGAAAAGTTGAAGAAGTTCATTGTTGTATGTCACTCCTTATCAAAGAAGAGAAAATTTGAAGAAGTTCATATTTGATGTCATGCCTTATCAAAGAAGAGAAGAGTTGAAGAAGTTCATGGTTGGATGTCAAGCCTTATCAAAGAAGAGAAGAGTTGAAGAAATTCATGGTTCGATGTCATACCTTATCAAAGAAGAGAAGAGTTGAAGAAGTTCATGGTTGAATGTCATGCCTTATCTGAAGTGGTCCACAAGCTGTTAGATACAAATGTTACATCATCCAGTTATGTATTTTGTGTTTCTTGAATAGAGTTTTCTATACCTGTTTGATATACAGTGGTTGTTGATGGTATGACATTATGAAAGAAGTGTATGGAAGTGATGTTAGATGTTCAAGAAACATCCCTATGTGTTCCACATGTTGCTAATTGTCACTTTGGTGCTGCATTGTGTCTTGAGTTGGCTTTCTAGGTTATTTGTGGGTATTTGGCCAACAAGGCTTGTTCCTTTTCTTGGGTTGTGTGCTTGGGGGAAGCACCTATTGGGATTAAGGTGTCTCAACCTTAGAGTCCTACTATTGATTAATTTAATGTATTATTCTATTTATTTGTATTATTTAATTTCCTATGGTTTCATGTCATAAATTGGGACCCACCAGCTGGGGGTGGCATCCCCGTTGGAAGTGACTGGATGACACATCATCATCCCAAGTAGACATAGGAATCCCACTTTGGAATATTTTACTTATGATAGATTCTATGACATGTCATAAGGCATCTTTATGCATGGATAAAGTTTGCACCCAAGTTGGGTTATGACAAGTTGTAAGAGAATCGAATATTTTGGTCAATTATGATGGATTCTCTTACGGATTCTATGACAGATCTTGTGGAAAATTTTATGGCAGATTTTAAGGAAATTTTTTGACAAATTTTATGACAGTTTTAAGGCAACTTTCATAGGCTATTATGAGCACAAAATGGGTGCCCAACCTTGGAGAGAGAATATTGCATGTTATGACGATTGTAAGGGGTGTAAGGGAATATCGTACATGTGTCCAAATGCATATCTATTGCATGGGATAGTGTGCCATGTGTATTTGGATTCCCATCCTCTTCTAAATGCTTCTCTTGGCTTGTATTCTCTATATTGTATGCCTTGCATTATAGAATGCATAGCTTTTTTGCAGGTAACGAAGTGCTGCCGGATTCACTCCAGAACAGGTGTTTGTTTCAAAGCACTTGTTGAAGAAGTTTGTACTTGGAGCTACATTGTAACCTCTATTTTATTTAATACATTTTTAATGTGCTTTTGGAGGGTGGGGTTTTACCCGAAAGGGTTTTCCCCATGTCTATCTAGTGTTTGTTCTTTATGTGTTCTTTATGTTATATCTCATTATTTCTATGTGTTTCTCCTTATTGTAATTGTATAAGGTGTTAAAAATAAAAGTAACTCTCCCATACTTAGATTAGTGTAGGAAGTTCTTCCCACTTACTCGGCTTCCTTTCGGTTGGTATCACAGTCTAGCCAGCCTTGATTCATTTGTTGTGTTAAAAGGGGTTTTTGAGTTGGTCTTTGTTTTAGTAGGAGTTTTGTAGAAGTGTATTTTGTGGCCTTGTTGTAGGAAAGAGATGGAAAGTACAGTTGGGAGGATTGAGATGGAGAAGTTTAATGGTGGTAACTTTGAGCTTTGGAAGCTTAAGATGGAAGATATGCTTGTAGATCATGATCTATGGGTTGCAGTTTCTAGAGCCAAACCATCGGGAATGAAACAAGAAGACTTTGATCTCATGGATCAAAAATCCAAGGGTCTCATTAGAATCTGTTTGGCTGATTTCATTCTCTTGAATGTTCATGAAGAGAATATTGTTGCTTCTTTGTGGAAGAAACTTGGAGATGTTTATCAGGCTAAATCCCTGGTAAACAAGTTATTCCTGAGAAAGAAGATGTATTTTTTGAAGATGGAAGATAGAGGATCTATGACAGACCACCTAAATTCCTTTAACATATTGATTGCTCAATTGGGTTCTGTTGGAGACAAGATTGACAAACAAGATTGTTGCATTCTCTTGTTTTCATTGTCAGACTCATGGGATCACCTGGTGATGGCTACTGGAAGCACAACAACCAATTTCAATATGGATGAGGTGGTTGCTTCATTTTTATCTAAAGAGATGCAAAGAAAGTCTCTTGAGATGGCCAAGGAGGCCCTTGTTGTTCATGGTAGACCGAAGGAGAAAGGAAAAAAGGACAAGAAATCTAAGTCAAAGTCTTTAGGGAGATCTAAGTCTCCTAGTAAGAATTCCAAGGAAAAATATTGAACCTGTGGTGAAAGCAGTCACTTTCAGAAAGATTGCAAGGAGGAGAAGAAGAAAAACAAGTCTTTCTCCGATTCTGAATTTGAATTTAAATCTTCCCAAGATGAAGTAGAAGCATTTTTTGCAACCTTGGCAACCCATGCATTGGAAGATATATGGTTGGTGGATTTGGGTGCATCCTTTCACATGACCTCTCATAGAGGTTGGTTTTCGAAGTATGAAGAGTACAATGGTGGGAAGGTGTACCTGGGTGATGACTCTCACCTAAAGATCATTGGTCATGGAAGAGTCAAAATTAGATTTACTAATGGAAGAGTGAAGGGGATTGATGGTGTCTTGCATATCACGAGTTTCGCATGAAACTTGCTCTCTGTGAGTAAACTAAATGATTCAGGAGTGCAAGTTGTTTTCTCTGGTGGATGTAAGATGACTAGGGGATCTATGGTGTTGGCTAAAGGTATTCATGCTGGAACTCTATACAAGTTGGATACATTCATAGTACAATGCAATAGTTCTTTTGATGTACCAAAGAAGAGACCTTTGGATTCTTCATCCTCACCATCAAATTGTCCAATGAAGAAGTGCGTTGCAACCACATCTCACATACATGCATTTTGGGTACCTAAGGGTGCTCATTCTATGGAAATGAAGCTTCCTACATAGAAAAAAATGTTATGGCACCAATGACTTGGTCACATTGGTGAGAAGGGTCTTAGAACCTTGAAAATAATAGCCTTGTTAAAGGCCTTGATGATTTTAATGTTGAGTTTGAATTTTGGAAACATTTTGTTTATGGAAAACAACACCATGTTTCTTTTTACTCTAGTTCTCACAAGTCTTCTAGGGTTTTGGACTATGTTCATTTAGATGTGTTTAGTCCTGTGAATGTTCCTATATTATCAAAACCTGTATATTTTTTTCTTTCATAGATGATTACAGTAGAAGGATGTTTGTTTATTTTCTCAGAAGTAAAGTTGAAGTCTCTAGTCAATTTAAGGAGTTTAAGGCCTTGGCAGAAAATTAGACTAGCAAAAAGATTAAGTGTTTGAGGACTGGCAATGGTAACCTGAGTTTTGTTCTGTGGATTTTGACAAGTTCTATAAAGAGCACAATATTGAAATACATAAGACAACTCCCTACACTCCATAGAAAAATGGAGTTGCAAAGAGGATGAATAGAACATTGATGGAGAGGGCTAGGAGTATGTTGAGTGGTGCTAACCTTGAGCAAAAATTTTGGACTGAAGCGGTAGCCACTGCATGTTATTTGATCAATAGATCTCCTATATCATAACTTGTTGGAAAGACACCCATGGAGGTGTGGTATGGTAAAAATCCTTCGATGAGACATCTTAGAGTATTCAGTTGCAAAGCTTACGCTAATGTTTTGATTGAGAAGTGGTCAAAGTTGGAGAATAAAGTAGTTAAGTGTATCTTTATTAGCTATGGTGTCGATGTGAAAGGGTACAAGCTTTGGGTTCTAGAAGCTCAGAAGGTTCTTTACAGTAGAAGTGTGATTTTCAAAGAGATGAAACCTTCCATTATTGAGCTACAACCAAAGAAAGAGGATAAACAGAATAAAGAGGTAGTTGATATTCCACCTACTTCGAAGAAAGATGAACTGCACACTCCTATTGGAATTGACAATGAGGAGAGATCAAGCAACACTGAAAGTTTTGAATAAGAAGAAGAAGAAGAAGAGCCTTAGCCTCATCCTTTGAGTAGGTCTACATGAGTTAGGCGGCAACTAAAAAGTTTTGGTTATTCATTATTGGATTCTAGTTGCATTTTTTCTTTGATTGCTAACATTGATGAGCCTTAGACTATTAGAGAGGCTATAGGTATGAGATGCAGATTCCTAGATGAAATCCATGGACAGGGAGATGACTACATTAATGAAAACAAGACTTGGGATTTGGTACCTTTTTCCTATTGGACGTAAACATGTTGGTTGAATGGGTTTGATGATAGTGTTAAGAAGCACAAGGCATGGTTGGTAGCTAGGGGTTTTCACAAGTGGAGCTAATTGATTATGGGGATATATTCTCTCTTGTTCCGAAGCTGACATCTATCTGGTTCCTATTATCACTTGCAACAACGTATGATTTAGAAGTGGAACAAATGGATGTGAAGACATCGTTCCTTCATGGTGACTTGGAGGAAGAGATTTGGATGTCACAACCAGAGCATTTCATTGAAAAGGTAAAGAAATTTTTGTTTGCAAACTAAAGAAGTCTCTTTATCGTTTGAAACAGTCTCCTAGAATGTGGTACTAGAATATTGATACCTATGTGTTGTCATCAGGCTTTCAAAGATCTAAATATAGCCATTGTGTGTATTATAAATTTGATAATGGTCGCATTTTCATTAGTGTTTTATACGTAGATGATATGTTGTTTATTGGGAATGGTAAAATTATGATTTCAGATTTAAAGTTTCAATTGTCAACACAGTTTGAGATGAAAGACCTAGGTACAACTAGGTACATTCTAGGAATGGAGATCACGAGAGACAAAGTGAACAAAAATATTTGGTTAAGCTAGAGAAAGTATGTGAACTCTGTGTTGGATAGATTTAGCATGGCAGATTGGAGATAGTTAGTTGTTCCTATGATGCATGGGATGAAGCTTTTTGTGAATGATTATCCAAAATCTCTTACTAAGATGGAGGACATGACTAGAGTACCATATGCGAGTGCAGTTGGTAGTATGATGTATGCGATGGTGTGTACAATACCATACATTTCCCAAGCAGTGGGAGTCCTTAGCCATTTTATGGCTAATACTGGACGGGTGCATTGGGATGTAGTTAAGAGAGTGTTTATATATTTACGGGGTACTTCTGAGTATGCCTTATGTTTTCATGGTTATCCTATTGAAGCTCAACATTATGTGAGTATTTTTGGATATGTGGATTCAAATTGGGCAGGTGACATTGATAGTAGAAGATCCACCAGTGGTTACGTGTTTATGATGTTTGGTGGTGCTATTAGTTGGATGAGTAAGCGACAAGTTGTAGTCACGTTGTCCACAATAGAAGTAGAGTGTATGGAAACCACTCATTCTTGTAAGGAATCTATTTTTCTTAAGCTCGATTGTGTTCTACTATTGGTTTAGATGCATGACATGTTATTTTTTGTTGCAATAGTCAGAGTGTGATTTTCCTAGAAAAGAATCCTACCTTCCATGCAAGAACAACGCACATCGATGTTCAGTATCATTTTGTTCATGATATGGTAGAATATGGAAAGATGAACTTGGAAAAGGTTGAGACTTTCACAAATTTTTTAGATGCACTGATGAAAAAAGTGAGAATAAAGAAGTTCATATGGTGTTTCAATTCCATGGGCCTTGGGGCCCTGAGCAGATGATTTCGTATGACTCTCAGTAGGTCTTCGACAAGTTAGAGAATGTTGAGATTAAGGTATCTCAACCTCAGATTCCTAATATTTATTAATTTAATGTATTATTGTATTTATTTATATTTTTTAATTGCCTATGGTGTCATGCCATAAATTGGGCCCACCGGCTAGGTGGCATCCCCGTTGGAAGTGACTAGATGACACATCATCACCCCAAGTGCACATAGGAATCCGACTTTGTAATCTTTGATTTATGAAAGATTCTATGATGTGTCATAAGGCACATTTATGCATAGAGAAAGTTGGTGCCCAAGTTGAGTTATGATAGGTTGCAAGAGAACTGGATATTTTGGTCAGTTATGACAGATTCTCTTATGAATTCTATGATGGATCTTGTGGCAGACTTTATGGCAGATTTATGATAGATTTTATGATAATTTCAAGGCATCTGTCATAGGCTATTATGAGCACATTTTGGGTGCCCAAGCTTGGAGTGAGAAGATTGCATGTTATGACAATTGTAAGGGGTGTAAGGGAATACCATACATGTGTCCAAATGCATATCTATGGTGTGGGATATTGTTCCATGTGTATTTGGATTCCCATCCTCTTCTAGATGCTTCTCTTGACTCGTATTCTCTATATATTATATGCCTTGAATTATAAAATGCATAATTTATTTGCAAGTAACAAAGTGTTGTCGGATTCACTCCAAAATAGGTGTTTGTTTTGTACCACTTGTTAAAGAAGCTTTGCACTTGGAGTTGCATTGTAACCTGTATTTTATTTAATATAGTAGTAATTTTATTTTGAAGGGTGGGTATTTTTACCCGAAAGGGTTTTCCCCACGTATATCTGGTGTTTGTTGTTTATGTGTTATTGATGTTGTATCTCATTTTTTCTATGTGTTTCTCCTTACTATAACTGTATAAGGTGTCAAAAAGAAAAAAAATTGTAACTCTCCCTTACTTAGATTAGTGTAGGAAGTTTTTTATGCTCACTCAGCTTCCTTTTAGTGCCAACAATGGAAGGTATGTCATGATAGATTTGGGTCTTGACCTATCCTCTTTAGGACCACATCAAGTAAAATTAATTGAAAGAGTGTTTATGGGCCGACTGATTATGTGCTTCAATCTCTCATCCACATGTTTCCTTGATGTTGACTTAGGTTGATGTGTGCCTATGTGTAAATCATTTTGGATCACATTGAAAGAAGTGTTAATATTTTTTGTGTTCCTCTCTATCCTCGGGATAGGACCACATCATGCTTTCATGGCTGACCAATTGAATTTATTGTTTATTCTCTTCCTGACTGGCCTAATTGAAGGATTAAAGTGTTGCGGTAGATATAAATACAATATCTTTTTAGATGGAAGAAAGGTTAAGTAGTGTACAAGTGCGAAAAAGCGTAAGTGAGTTGTATTGAATTTCCAGTAGAGATAGTGCTAAAGATTGTGAAAGGAAAGATAAATTATGCTTGAACACCTTAGTCAACAAAGAGTTGTGTTGGCAATCTTTGTAATTATCTTTTATATATATATATATATATATAATTCTACTCTAAGACAATGAATCTCGTCAGGTCCTTTGTATCTTGCTCTAAGGTAGTGATCCTTCTTGCAAGTCTTTTGGCAGTGAGCTTTATATTATGAGTTCTCACCGTGGTTTTTCCCTCATTGGGTTTTTCATGTAAATATGGTGTCTCTTTGTGCATGTGTGTGTTCTCTATCTCTTTCTCTTTGTTGTTGAATTGATTATTGTTATATCTTTCATCGATAAAGCTTGTTGAATGTGTTAAAGATTCAAATTGTTGGGAATAGGTTGCTATTTAATTGCAATCCTAAACATTATTTCATGTATCTCCTAAATCCATGGAAAGTGTTCCCCAACACTAGGATTAGAAAGAGGTTAATTTTGAATGAAATAATCATGTTAATTGATATTTGTAATTAATTCTAAACAATAGGATCATGTGAGGGCATCCAAGATGAGTTCCTACAAAATAGGAGCACATGGGGCACCCACATGGAAAGTGGAACTCACCTTGAGTTAAGTTAACTGTTTGGAGTAAAAGATAAAACTTAAGTAATGCATGTAAAGATCCTAGAAGTTAGGGGTTGATGTTTACATGCATTGAGTTCAATTTAGTTCAGTTCAGTATCAGTTTAGTTCAGTTCAGTTATGGTTCAAATATCTTCAGTTGCATGTAGTTAGTTTCAATTGAATGCTAGTTGACTTTAGTTGACTTGGAATGCATGATTAATGACTTGAGTTGCATGATAGATAATAGGTGATACATTAAGTTAAGTGGGGATGATCAATCATGCATGATATTTGCATGAATGGTGGAGAGATATGTTTCAGTTAATAGAGATTGACTTGGACCCAGCTTGGGCACCCAAGTTGGCATCTTGGAGTTAACACTTTTGCATGATAAGATATTTTATAAGGATGAGTTAAGTGGTCTCATTCTTGGGCACCAACTTTGAGGATAAGCTTACAAGATATCTTCGGAATCAATGTTGAGTTATGACTTCAGTTTGGGATGCCCAAATGGATGGACTTGTTTTGACATTGTTCTTCACGATAGAAATCTACTTGAAAAGAATAGGCGTGGGTTTTGTGAGATAAGAATTGTGCTTTGTAATTGTAAACTCTTTGGAGTTTACCAAGCTCATTATTGTCTATTTTTTACAGCAAGTTGAAGAGAGTTGATTAGATTTTATTGCAGGTTGTGAAGAAGAATTGTTGAAGGAAAAAGAAGCATCTCAAGCAAGGATTGGAATTATTGTAATCTTATTGTGAGATTAAATAATACATTGATTCTTGGTAGATTTTTTTCCTGAAAGGGTTTCTCCATGGTATATGTTGTGTAACTTCCTTCTTTTGGTTGTATTCTTCTGCAATCTTCTGTCTACTTCTACAAATGCTAAAATGAATTAAACAAATAATCATCCACAAAGAATTTGTAACAAAGAACACTTATTTAGATTTACAGTATAATAGTTTTACAAGTTTTAAAGCTACATAATTACCTCCATTTTCAACATTTGGCATCAGAACTAACAGTTGGGTAGAGTTTAGGACGCCTTTCTCTTAAAAGTTTGAAGATTTTTTGGATGTAGTGGAAGCTTTTACTATTGTGTTATTGCTGATTTTGGAAAATAAGTTTATTACAATGAGTTTTAATTCTCATTTAGATATTGAAAGTTTCAATGGATCTAATTATGAGATGTGGAAACTAAAAATGGAGGATCTCCTTAAAGAGAGAGATCAGTGGTTAGCTGTTGGTAATGAGACAAAGTCACCTACAACAATGTCGGATGAGGATTGGGATAAGCTTGATAAGAAGGCAAGAGGGGCCAGAACATTATGTCGTGTTGATGTTGTTCTCTTGAATGTTTTAGAAGAAACTACTACATATAAATTATGGAAGAGAATAGGTGATATTTATATTCTTTAAAGATGAAAGATGGTGATTTTGTTGCAAATAATTTGAATACTTTTAATTTGATTATAAGTCAGTTAGCATATGTATATGTAAACCTAGAATATGAGGATAAATGCATTTTGTTTCTTTGTTAATCACCAAAATCTTGGGAAAATCTAATTGTTGCTATCAGCAGTAGTGGTGCAGATCCGAAGATGGACAATATAATTCTTACTCTCCTATCAGAGGAGATGAGGAGGAAGTCTAAAATGGAAATCCAAGATGCCTTGTTTGTAAAAGGTAGGCCTGAGAAAAAGGAACCTAAGGGAGACAAGGAAGGGAAGGGTAAGTCAGAAGGATAGAGTAAGGTAAAGTGTTGGAACTGTGGTAAACTAGGACATGTGAAGAAGGTTTGTAAGAACAAAAAAAAGAGTTCTAATTCTTCTAAAGAGGAATCCTCGGATGACGGTAATCATGCTTTGATCATTTCATGTAAAAATGTTAGTGATGAATCTTTGCTTGATGTTAAAGAGTGATCTTCATGAGGAGGATGGTAGTCATGATGCCATGTGTAGCTTGTACCACGGTTCAGTGGGAGTTGTTGGCAATGACATGGATGCATCATTGGTAAGGTTATCTTCATGTAATTGGGGATATGGTTTTTTCTTGGTTTAGAGTGGTTGCTATTATGTCATGGTTTACTCTTGATATGCATTTAGAGTTTTGCATGGTACTTGTTCTCTTGAGACCAGGATGTATAGATGTTATGGTGCATGTGATCTCCTAGTAGGAGATGGTTAGATCATGTTGTCATGTTTATGTTCCTGATTCATGATTGGAGCTTTGACATTGATCTTGTGTAGTTCTCTTAAGTATTGGGTACATTAATCATTTGCTTGATTAATTCATGATAGTGCTATGTTGTATTTGGAGTTTGGCATGGATTGGTTGGTTATAGGTCCTCATGGATACTTGGAGAAATAGGTGAGGCTTGAGTTCTCTTATGGTAAGAGATATATGTTGGAATGGTTACTTGTAAGAAAATATTTTTCAACAATAAAGACCGAGAAGCCTACACCTTGGTTGGACGTGAGTTCAACACACTTGGTGGTTTCACATGCCTCCAAAGAGGCAGTTTGGATACAAAGACTTGGGAAAGGTATTGGTTTTAATTGCAAGCAAATTAAACTTGAATGTGATTGTCAAAGTGCTATTTGTTTAGCCAAAAATCCTATGTATCATGTTCATACTAAGCATGTTGATCTTCAATATCACTTGTGTGAGAAATGGTTGAGATTGGGAAGGTATTAATTGAGAAAGTTGACACTTTAATTAATGTTGTAGATTATCTTATGAAAGCAGCCAATCCCTCTTTTTTGTGCCCATTCCAAGCCTTGAATTAGACCTTCGTATTCAATAGTATTGTTAGTGCAAGAGAAAGAAAATATGAAAGTAGAGTAGTATTTGTCACCTTGTGGGGACACAAGCATTGCACCTCCACCAACACTGTTCTTGCTTCAAGAACCATTAAAGAACATCTTCCACACTTCACCTTGCTAATCTAACTATTGTCCCACCTCCTTTTCTAGGTTTGGAATCATTGAATCAGGTTCGTGCAACACATAGACACCCAAACCAATTTCTTCAATATTATCATTTGGGTTGTCAATGATATTTTATGCTTCCCATTCACTTAGAAGTGCATCTAGTATGCTTTCTGCTTGCAGTTCTTGAGCAGCAACAAGTTCATGATCATCAAAAACAACACAATTTGCGTTAATAACACTTGGGACATATGGTTCAATGTGATCTTTAGCAAGTTGCTCAAATTCAATGACTACTTTAGTCCCATATCTCATTCTGAACACCATATGGGACCAATCTAATGACAAATAACCTCCTATCTTGGCAGTGAAATCTCTTGACAAACATAAAGCAAAATGTGGTGGTAAGTCAATGATTGAAATGTCTTGGGGAATGGAGAAATTGGGGCAAGTATGTAGGGTAAGGCTTAAACCTTTGATAACACCTACGGTGTTAATGGTTGTCCCATCAAGTTGAACAACTCCTTTCTCAAGAGGTTGATATTTCAATCCTAACTTATCAACAATCTACTTGGGCATGACAAAACTACTTGCCTCTGAATCTACCATGCAATTATGAACTAGTTTATCTCCTATTATCAAGGACACATAAAATGGGGGTGGTTTGACATCCTTACTTGGCTCTTTACTGCTGTCTTGAGGTGTATTTGTCAAGACAACCTTAGTTTGACCTGCTGGTATATCATTTGAAACACCTAAATCAGCTAAGGCGGATTGTAACAAGTCCTTTTGACCAGGAATAGATAAGGAATCCCGCATTGACATATTCACATTCATC
>VDFB02021366.1:0-21018 GCA_007258455.2 Sequoia sempervirens | reverse complement strand
ACAACAAAATGACCATGCTAATTTATTGCTATAAAATTCATGGTATATTTCTAAACCGTATTCGCGGGAATGAATTTCTGGACTGTCGCTGGACAACGGACTTTCCAACTCTACCAGTGTAGAGAACAAAGCAATTTTTTAAATTTCTGAATAAATTACTTGCAATTCTTGAGAGATAACCTTGGCTTAATTTATCTATGAGAGTGACTAGACGATGGCTCCGAGGAGAAGAAAGGCTTCGAAGGACTGATCCCCGTTTTCGTGGTTATTACGCGGCAAAAGCTGGGAACTACAATTGATTTTTTTTCTCCTTATTATCCCACAACTATCGATTTACTTATTTATTGCTGCTCTGAATCAAATCCTCTGCACTCACTTGCATGTGTTTAATTTTCATGCAGGTTTTTTATAATAATTTCAATTTTGGCCTTTGAGTTCCAGTCATTCTTTCATGGCATCTTCTTCTTCATCTTTTCCCCGGGAAATCGTGGAATATGGTGCTTTGAGTAAGATTAAACCTCATTCCAGAGGGAAGAGATCAGGCGGTGCTTCAAGATTGTATGCTGTGTTCATCAATCATAGGGGGCCTGATGTCAAACATACTCTGGCTCTTCAACTTTACAGTTCAATCAAGAAAATGGGTTTCCAGTCATTTCTTGACTCTAAAGAAATTGAATTAGGAGATTCAATTCCCCCCACTCTTAAGAATGCCATATGTTCTGCATCAGTTCACATTGCAATCTTTTCTCGGGGATATGCAAAGTCAGCTTGGTGTTTAGCGGAACTTGTTCTCATGCTACAATATGGGGTAAAGATTATCCCCGTGTTTTATGATGTGGCTCCTTCCGATCTCCGCTACATCGAAAAGAGTGTGTATGGGGAAGCATTTGCCACGTATAAAGAGAAAGGCAGATACCTCAACCAGCTCGAGGAGTGGAAAAGAGTCCTTCACTCCGTTTCATTGATCTCTGGCTATGATTGCAACACATATAATAAGTAAGATAACCTTTTTGCTTTTCATCTAGCATTGGAGTTTTGGTTCTTCCGTTCAAATTTTGTACATTGTTTACATCTTTTTCATTTGTCGAAGATGATCGTCTTTTTCCTGGCACAATGATCTTCTGATTAACTACTCATTTTCCTTGTCAATTAACAGTGATCATGATAAGCTATGTGAAATTATCAGGTGTGCTGTGCTAAAAGAGTTTAAAAGGATAACTCCTTTAGATGTTGCAAAACATTCAGTGGGATTGGCTGAAATTGTGAATGATTTTGAAAGCAAGTGTGGGAGAAAGAAGGAAAAAAATATTTTTCATATCATTGGGATCTTTGGAACAGGTGGGTCTGGCAAGACCACTCTAGCCAAAGAGTTCTTCAACCGCAAACGTTCAGAGTATGACGGATCGAGTTTTCTATTTGATGCGAGAGAAACGGCTGCAAGAGGTGAACTGCCTTAGTTGCAAACCAAGCTCCTCAAGGATCTTTTCATGGAGGATCGCCGCAAGTTTCAGACTACAGATGAAGGAATAGATTATATCAGGTATCGTCTAGAAAAGGCCCCCTGTTTGCGTTTCCTTATTGTTGTAGACGATATTGATCACACAAGCCAGTTAGATGCTTTACTAGCGACTGATATGCTAAACCCTGATAGCTTGGTAATCGTCACCACCCGTGATGAGAGGATGCTCATTCAGGCTTCAATTGCTCTTAGATATAGGATGAAAGAAATGAATAAGAAGCATAGTAGAGAACTCTTCTGTTGGCATGCATTCCAACAACCCTATCCATTGAGGGGATTTGAGGATTTGGTAGAGAGCTTCGTGAAAGGGAGTGGAGGTTCGCCTCTCTCTCTTCAATTGTTGGGCGGCCATGTTTCTGGTAGCACAGACCTAAGTTTTTGGCAGATACAGTTACACAGTGTTTGTAAAACGCCTGGAGACATAAGACAAAGGCTTAACATAAGCTATGATTCACTAGACAGAGAGGAAAAGGAGATTTTTATGGATATTGCATGTTTCTTTATCGGAAAACTGAAGAGCATAGCTATAAGAGTATGGGAGGGATCAGGATGGAAAGCAGAGCATGCACTTCAGACTTTAAAGTATAAGTGTCTTGTTTTTGAAGTTGAAGCAGAAATGATCTATTGCGAGGATAAATGGTTGACGATGAACAAGCCTGCTGCTGCTCTGGGAATGCATGACCGTATCCGTGATTTTGGAAGAGAAATGGCAGATGCACAAACGCATCCTTGTCGATTCTGGTGCTCCAAAGATCTTAAATTTATGGTGTGATACTAACTGGACATGTACACTTCATTTGATTAAATTCATTTTTTTAATAGCCTATAGAACATTTTCTGTAGCATGAATTATTTCTTTTCCTTAACTCAGCACATATTTGACCTTCATATTTGAATACAGGAATTAGAAGGATTCCGTAAGATTCTTAGTGAGACCAATCACCTCAGTTTCAGGTGTTTCCATTCTTTTTCTGATTCATCCATTGGTGGTCGAATTACATTCTTTCTAGGGAACTCAGATGACTGTGCTGAGGCATTAACTGTTTTGCTATCGCTTGAGCTTCACCTGCGGGAAGACCAACTAATAAGCATCCCTTCATGGATTCCTTTGCGAAAATTGCTGCGCCTAAGAATTGTCTCTGGATGTCTAAGAAGATTGTGGTACGTTAATGTGCAGGTATTTTTTTCTTTCATAATAATTAATGATGTTTTGAATTAGAGTTGACAATGCCTTCTGGAAACGTTTTTTCATTGTGAAGCTTAGCTGCCGGATTCGGTTTTGGCCCCACGCGGCTCCGGCCCGAGCGCTTTGGGCACCGGAGCCTGTGGAGCCACCACCCTCGGGTTCGCCTAGCGCGTCGCCGTCCGACAGGGCCTCGACTTTGGGCGTCAAAAAAAAAAAAAAATGACTTTTTAATCATTTTAAAAGCCAAAGAAACCCTAAAACGCATTTCTAATATGATTCTATCACTCTTTTCTCATTTCATTGCTCTCACAAACACATTTTGCTCTCCATTTTTTTCATTTTGCAGGTTGAAGAAGATTGATCAAGTGCAAAAGAAAGTGAGGATAACTTGCACAAAAGAAGATCTAATCACTTAAGGTATGCATTTTAACTCATTTTTTCAAGTTTATGATGGATTCTTTCAAGTTTTTGAAGATTTTTTGCAAGTTTTTGAAGATTTTTTCAAATTTTTTCAATTATTTTTATAAATTTTTTTTAGAAAAGAAGAAATAAGATTTGCTATTTGTTTTAATGTGTTTTGGTGTTCATTTTGTAATTTGTTCAATATTTTATATTTCTTATAACAGTAAAATCAAAGTTCAAATGGCTACAAGTTCAAGTTCAGTGGGTGTTCCTGCTGGTAAAAACCAAAAGTATAAAATTGATGCAGCATCTCCTTTATGGCATCATACTACAATGGTTGAACAGCTTCCAGGAGGTGGGGCATTTGTTTGGATTTGTGATGAGTGTAAAGTCACATTTAAGAGCTCATATAGTCGAGTGAGATTTCACCTTTGTGGACAAGGTGGGCAAGGGATTAGACCATGTGCAGGGCCAGATAAGAAGGGGTTGTCAAAGGATAAAATTATGAAATACATTGCTGAACAAGAAGAAGCTGATGCGAAGTCTGAAAGAACAAAATTAAGAACCCATCCTTTAGCAAAGAAAAAATCAATTACTTTGCCTGAAGATTCAGTAATGGCCTCTCAACATCCTTTCTTGGAGACACCCTCTGTCGAAGTAGAAAACCCCACTTCTTCCCGCAAAAGAGGACCATTGGATAGGGCATTTCAAAATGAAGCAAGAGACATCGCAGAGGAAAAAATTGCACGTTGCATTTATGCCAATGGTCTTCCTTTCAACTTGGTGAGATCACCATATTGGCATGATATGGTGGAGGCAATCAATGCTGCACCTTCAGGTTTCAAAAGTCCTGGGTATGAAAAGGTGCGCACCACCTTATTAGTAAAAGAAAAAAATCATGTAGAGACATCACTCAAATCAATTAAGGATTCTTGGGTTGAAACAGGATTGTCTATTGTTTCCGATGGATGGAAGGATTGCAAAAATTGACCTTTGATAAATGTTATTGCAGTGTCCCCTAAAGGGGCTATGTTTTTGAAGGCAATTGATTGTGAGGGGCAAATCAAAGATGCAGAATTCATTTCAAAAATCCTCATTGAGTCCATAGAGATGGTGGGTCCGGAAAATGTTGTTCAAGTCATTACAGACAATGCAAAAAATTGTCGGGCTGCAGGTATTTTGGTTGAGCAAAGGTATGAACACATTTTTTGGACACCATGCACTGTACACTCCCTTAACTTGGTGATGCAAGCAATTGGCACTCAAATAGAATGGGTGAAAGAAATATACCAAGAGGCTGAGGAGATCCAAATGTTTGTGACAAACCACCATATGTCACAAAGCATCTTCAGGACTTTCTCGAGATTGGAATTGTTGAAGGTAAATTTAATTTAATTATCAATTATAATTTATTTTAATTTTTTTAATTTTATGGATTTATATTTTAATGTGTTATTATTATTAACTTATGTTTTACATGATCCTAGGTTGCGGAGACCCGATTTGCATCACACACAATCATTTTGAGACGACTTGTGAAGGTGCGAGACGCATTGGGTGCCATGGTTATTAGCAACCAATGGAGTATTTGGAAAACATCAAGTTCAGAGAGGGCTCGAAAGGTCAAGTCATTGATCCTAGGGGATGATTGGTGGGATCGTGTGGCCTATGTCTTGAGATTCACTGATCCTATCATGACTATGCTCAGGTTTGCTGATACAGATAAACCATGTTTGGGGGATATCTATGATGGTATTGACTCCATGATAGAAAAAATAAGGGTGATAATAGCAGAAAAAGAGAATGACCCCCAAGAAACATTTTTTCATAGAGTTGAAAAAATCATTCACCACCGTTGGGCCAAGATGAACACACCATTGCATCTCCTTGCATATGCATTATCTCCCAAATACTATAGTTCACAGATACTTGCTTTGCCAGGGAGAACTCCACCATATAGAGATAGTGAAGTTGCTAATGGGTACAAGCAAGCATTCAAAAGACTCTTCATAGATCCAGAAGTGGTGGAAAATGTTAGGAAAGAGTTTGGCTTGTTCATCACAGGACGAACACTTAGTCCTTGTGCTACTCAAGACCAATACAAAGTAGATGCTTGTACATGGTGGTACCTCCATGGGAAAGATTTTATGTTCCTCCAACCTCTTGCAATCAAGATTCTATCACAAGTAATTTTTATTTTTTAATTTTTTTTATTTAACATTTGTATTGTAGACTTTAAGTTTAGTAGTACTACTTACCATTATTTAATTTATTTTGCATTTTTTATTTCTAAGTTATTTTGGTTTTCTCTCCAATTTCAATAGGTTGCAAGTTCTTCTTCGGCTGAACGAAATTGGAGTACATACTCCTATATCCACTCAGTGAAGCGTAACCGGTTGGGTGCAAAAAAAGCAGAAGACTTGGTTTATGTCCATTCCAACTTGCGTCTTCTATCACATAAGCAAGATGAGTACAAGGATGGTTCAATGAAGAATTGGGACATAGCCCCTGAGAGTGCCAACTTGGATGCATCTATTGCAGAGCTTGCTAGAGTCACTATAGATGGAGATGATGATGATGAGACTCTTGCACATGATGCACCTACTACAAGTGGCACTGGCAGTGCATTTGTTTGTGGTTCCCGTTCAAATGATGATGATCTAGACCCTTTTGATGGTTGATGAATAATTGTAATGATCTTCATTTGAATCATGACTAAAGAGTACAAAGACATATATGATATTATTAATATATGAGTATGACATATGTATTGGAATTTTGAACTATCAATTGGCATTTATGATTTATCTTTCTAAGCTTGTAGTTTATCACTAGCATTGATCAATGATTTTAGATTTAATGATGATTGATGATTGATGAAGTATCATAGACTCATAGTTCATACTATCAAATGTATTTACAATTTTGTATATTTTTAATTATATATATATATATATAGCCGTACCCAAACGTACCGTATTTCAGGAAAAAAAAAATCGTTGTACCGGCGTACCCGTATCCCGTACCCGTTCCCGTTCTCGTACCCGAACCGGCAACTAAGTTGTGAAGTTTCATTAAAATTCAAAATTAATAATTTGAGTTGAATTACGCCCAATTTCAGGTTCCTTTCCAGTTGAAAGAGTTGGTGCTTCAAGAAATCTCATCGGAAGATATTTCCAGTTCATTAGGAATGTTAAATGAGTTGCAAGATCTAGTCATAAAAGGGAAAAGTGGACGAGGGAACTACATGCTAACTACAGGGAGATCCATATCAGAAACCCTGGGGAAACTTACCAAACTGAAAAGATTAATTTTATGCCAATTCAGATTAAGTGGCAAAGTTTCTTTGAAGAATTGTGGAGAGTCAACTGGTTTTGATTTCCTTACAAGAAGCCTCCAAAGCATACAGATTCGTGACCAGCAACTTGTATGCCGAGTATCAATTAGCGGAGAGCATTGTCCTAATCTTGAATATCTCCACCTCGAATCCATGGAAAATCTGATTGAACTGGATTTAAGAAGTATCAACACACTTCATTCTCTTACATTGAAGTTTTGTGGTGAATTGGAAAAGATATCCAGAAGTCTTGATATGAATGTAAAACCTGCAAAATTAGAAATAACTGGATGCTGGGAGCTTGGATTAATGGCTTATAGCAGGAAGTCGAAAGTACTCTCAGGGAGCTTCAATAAGGAGACATCTGATCTGAAGACAGTTGGTCTGAAGATATTTCAAGAAGATTTCAGTTGGCTTGAGAGGACTCTCATTAATGGATGTTGGAATTTGCTGAGCGTGAACGCTATTCAGTTAGAAGGATTGAAATCTTTACATCTTTCAGAAAGAGGAGGAGGTGTTTCCAAGGTCTCAATTTCTGGAGAGCATTGCCCGAATCCTGAGTCTGTCGACCTTGAATCCATGGAAAATCTGATTAAAGTGGATTTGATGTGTGTAACAGCATTAAAGTCTCTTACATTCAGATCTTGTAGAAGATTGACAAAAATATCTGGGAGCTTTGATATGGCTGAAAAACTTGCAACGCTGAAAATTGAGAAATGCCCACAACTTATGCTGTTTCCAAGTCTTGCAGGTCTGAGTTGCCTGGAGAGGATTATCACTAATGGATGCCCGAATCTGCAGATTATAGATGGTATTGAGAAGCTAGAAGGATTGAAATCTTTGCATATTTCAGGCAGCGGAGGAGGTGTGTCCAAGCTCTCAATTTCTGGAAAGCGTTGCCCCAATCTTGAATCTATCCACCTTGAACCCATGAAAAGTCTGATTGAAGTGGATTTGAGATGTGTCAACACACTTCATTTTCTTACGGTCAGGTTTTGTGGTGAATTGAAGAAGATATCAAGAAGTTTTGTTATGGTTGCAAACCCTGCAACATTGGACATACAGGAATGCCAACAACTTGGATTAATTGCTTATAGTAGAAAATTGCTAACACTATCAGGGAGCTTTAATATGAAGAGGGGGAGCTTTATTGTTGAAGATTTAAGTTGGCTCGAGAGGACTATCATTAATGGATGCTGGAATTTGCTGAACGTGAATGCTTTTCAGTTAGAAGGACTGAAATCTTTACATCTTTCAGACAGAGGAGGAGGTGTGTCCAAGATTTCAATTTCTGGAAAGCATTGCCCCAATCTTGAATATGTCGACTTTGAATCCATGGAAAATCTGATTAAAGTGAATTTGGTGTGTGTAACAACATTAAAGTTGCTTACATTCAGATCTTGCTGAAGATTGATATCTGGGAGCTTTGATATGGCTGAAAAACTTGCAATGCTGAAAATTGAGAAATGCCCACAACTTATGCTGTTTCCAAGTCTTGCAGGTCTGAGTTGCCTGGAGAGGGTTATCATTAATGGATGCCCGAATCTTCAGATTATACATGATATTGAGAAGTTAGAAGGACTGGAATCTTTGCATCTTTCAGGCAGCGGAAGAGGTGTGTCCAAGCTCTCGATTTGTAGAGAGCATTGCCCCAATATTGAATCTGTCCACCTTGAATCAATGAAAAGTCTGATTGAAGTGGATTTGATGTGTGTAACAGCACTAAAGTCTCTTATATTCAGATCTTGTAGAAAATTGATAACAATATCTGGGAGCTTTGATATGGCTAAAAAGCTTGAAACATTGAAAATTGAGGAATGCCCACAGCTTACACTTTTTCCAAGTCTTGTAGGTCCGAGTTGCCTGAATAGGTATACCATTAATGGACGCCTGAATCTGCAGATTATAGATCGTATTAAGAAGTTAGAAGGATTGAAATCTTTGCATCTTTCAGGCAGCGGAGGAGCTGTTTCCGAGCTCTCAATTTCTGGAGAGCGTTGCCCCAAAATCTAGCCACCTTGAATCCATGGAAAATCTGATTGAACTGGATTTGAAATGCGTCAACACACTTCTTTCTCTTACAGTAAGGTTCTGTGGTAAATTGAAGAAGATATCAAGAAGTATTGATATGGTTGCAAAGCCTGCAACATTAGACATACAGGATTGCCAGCAGCTTGGATTAATTGCTTATAGTAGAAAATTGAAAACGCTATCAGGGAGCTTTAATAAGAGGAAGGGGAGGTTCATTGTTGAAGATTTCAGTTGGCTTGAGAGAACTATCATTAATGGATGCTGGAATTTGCAGAACATAAATGGTATGCAGTTAGAAGAATTGAAATATTTGCATCTTTCAGGGCGAGAAGGTAGTGTATCCAAGCTTTCAATTTATGGAGAGCATTGTCCCAGCCTTGAATATCTCCACCTTGAATCTATGCAAAATCTGACCGAATTGGAATTGGGATTTGTGAAGGAACTTAAATCTCTTACATTAAGATCTTGTAGAAGACTGAAAACAGTAAAAGCGACTGTTGGTATGGCCTCAAAGCTTTCAATATTGGACATAAGAGACTGCACTGAGCTTGAAGAGCTGCGAAATCTGGTTAGTGTGAGCTGCCTAGAGAGAGTTATCCTTCGTCATTGTTGGAAGCTACACAATTTACAAGGCATGGAAGAGTCCAAAGGATTGAAATATTTGGATCTTTCAGGAGGCCAGAGAGTTATACAGGATTGCATTCCCAGGTTGCAGGTATTTAAAACTACTCTCCCGAGGGAAATATATTTGTTATTCTTTGTGAAGAGTATTGACGTTAAAGTTATTTTTATTTGCTTTTTCAAGATTGAGAATATTTGAACCGATTTATTCTGTAATTGTTATCTTCTAAACTTCTCTCTTATTACTATCTATTACACTGAAGTTAAAGTTTGATCTGAATAGAGATGATGCCTTAAAGATTGATCAAAATTGTTGAATATATTAAAAAACTTGTCTGAAAGATGTTTTTATTTTTTCAAATGCAGAGACTTCCTTCAGAGGTTACGGCTGTAATTGGCGAAGCATTTGAAGATGTGAATGAAATTAGTTATTGGTCACATTTAATGTCTGTAATGCTGCCTAATGTTGTTGGTGCGGATGCAGTGAGTGGAATCCATGAGTATGTCCCGTTCAAGTCGAGCAGCTCTGATTTTGCTGACCTCAACCTAAATTTGATTGAGAAGTTCAAAATGCAAGGCACCTTGATTTAATCATAATTTGTGCTTTAATAGAAACTTCTGATAGCCACGAAAGGCTTGGGATTCTCCTTCCTCCAAACGATTTCATAGAAACCCAAGTGGAACCTGGACAATGGATGGTTACCATTGTAATTGCTGGTAAACAAGAAGTGAATCGTGCACAACAGGATATCTACGAGTGGATTCCAAGGGCTCCGTCAGATGCATTAAAGAATGGGTTCTTAGTAACCGTGAAGAGAGGGCAAGAATGACAAGTCCGGCTTATACTAAACTTAATCATTGGCACGATGTATAAGAGAACATAATAACGTGCGGGGTGGTTTGTTACTTTCAGTTGTGGCTCTTTTATCTTATATGAAAAGGCATCGTTATATCCTACATTTGTTGAGCACTAGGTAGGGGAGAGGGCCCAATAGTCGTGCGGGGTCCAATAGTCGTGCACCCAATTGTAAATATAATACCTAATAGTCGTTTATATAATGTCCAATAGTTGTGATTTGACTACCCATAATTAAACAAAATATATGCTTTTGATCTAAAAAGCAACCAATCATGTGATACCACATCAACGCTCAACTACTCATGATGTAATGGATGAGAATTGGTCTCACTATTTTTTGGGGCCTTTTTGGACACCTTGACAAAAACGCATGCTGATGTGGCCTTGAAACCTTAGTTATAAGTAGAGAACTTGCCAAGTAAGCTACTGTAAAAAATTGGGAGTGATTTGAAATTTCGACGTAGGATAATTAGAAGCGCAAAGTTAGGGTGCACGACTACTGGCCTTCTCCCCTAGTTGTTATAAGTTTCACAAGTTCATAAAAACACATGCTTATGAATTTAATAATAAGAATCTCTCATTTCTTGACTAATAGGGGAGAGGGGCTATAGTGGCACACCCTATCAGTCGATGTCCACGTGGACCAATAACCTAAAAAGAATTGCCCGCCACGTCACCCCACCACTTGTACATTTGTCACTTCTTTTTAAAAATTTCCACCACCCCACCATGTGTCACATACCGATTGGTCCATCATGTTCCCAACAGACCCATTTTGGGGTCCACCCGACAATGAAGCGGGTCCACCTATGGAGGTTGCGCGAATTATAGCTTGGATTGGGTTTGATGAATGTGTCACATCCCGGTCAAAAGGGCTATTGCACGTGTTTATTGGGGAGGAGGTAGGAAAATAAATGTAGGCAATTTCCTTTATTTTACGACATAGAACAATGCATTTAATAGGAATGGGCTAGGTATGGTAAGGAGGGCTACAGGGCATGGCACCCCTATCCACAGGTGGCCAAATTCTGAAAATCACATGGAAAAATAAACCTCAAAATTTCCTCAAAAACTCTGATGACCCCTCCATTGGGGAATAGGCATGCAGATTTGGTCAGATGTAGAGAGAGAAGAAAAGGGAAAAAAAGGAGGATAAAGGGAGGGGCAAGGAGGGAAAATAAAATTTGCTCAGGAGGAAGCACATCCAAATTGGGTGGAATGCCTCAAAAGAGAGGTGGTCTCATGAACTAAAAAGGTTGCAGAAAATGCAAGAAAATGGATTCGTTGAAATGGCTTTAGAAACTTTCAAGAAGATGCAGTGAGTGGGTGTAAATATGGAGTTCTCAACCTTTGAAGATAAATTTCCTTCCAAGTTTGCACATGAGGGGGGGATTTAAACTACCATGGACATTCATAAAAGCATAGAAGATATTGCTATTTTATGCGACACCTGATGTGGCAAAGAGGAGAGCTTTTGCAGAGGCGTTTGACTAGCTTGCTCTCACTTTGTTTGGCTTTATCTCTTGCAACAACACTGGAAGTCTCAAAGCCAAAGGGAATCCACCACATCCACCCACCCAATTGCAATGAAATTTGTACCCCAATAGGTCCGTAGTGACCATGAGATTTTTATTAACAAAGAGTTTGTTGAGGAAACCACTAGATAAAGTGAAGGAGGTCTTCGGCTAGGCAGAGTGAGATGACAAGGTATTAGAGGCTCGAGTATCTACAAAGCATAGAGTTTGGTTAGCTGGACACCATGAGAGGAGTTGATCTTAATGTCAAGATCAAAATTATCTTCCATATTCATGTATAGATAAGTACACTGGTCCTTGATATCCCTCTTCAAGAACATAAATAGATGAACTTTGATCCTGTGATATTGTTTTCAATTGCTAAAATTGTGGGGAAGGTTTGAAAAAAGTAGTTATACAAGATTTTCTTATTTAAAAAGGTAGCATTGGGATTAACACTTTTAAGGTTAAAATTCTTTTTATCTTAGGAAGTTTGAACTATCTTGGCAGATGGTGGTAGATAGTGTACATTTGTTAAGTGGGTAAATCAACTAAGGTAGTACATAATTTTATACTGAAACTATAGCAAAAATCATATCTTTATATTATGAATTAGGAATAAGGTTTACTTAATATATGTTGATTTGCATGATAACTTGAGTAAAAATGATCTTTTAATAATATTAAAAGTATATTTTAATGTTGTGAGTTGATATTTTAAGTAATCTATTTTGGATTTGGGATGTTGGCTTTATTACGATCTCATGATGACCATAGACCTCTTGAGTATAAGAATCCTAATGATCAAGCACAATACTTTCAATAATCCATTGATTCCATCAAAATTCTTTATATGACCACATGATGCCTATCATTCTCTTAGATATGAGAACCTTGGTATTGAAATTAATATTATACCTATAATGAATTACTATGTAAAATATATACCAATTGGAGGGAAACTATCATTTAATGTGGCAATGTGGTTGAGATCAAGTTATGAGATAAATCCTACCTAGCATCTCTTGATACCTTACTAATGCCCATTATGGTCAAGTTTAGACTAAATGATGAATATGATTGAATTATCTAGTCTATTAAATAAATCATCATAAGAATACGGAGATGCACTGGATAAGGCAAAAGAATTTAGATGAACAAGAGTATTATTAGTAATATTAATATTGGGACTATGTTTTCATATATCGGTCTAATGGATACAATGTTGCCAACTTTCTTGAATAAGATTTAGACATTAATTATACTTAAATCGAGTTTATAAGTATTGTTGCATGACTTCTTATGGTTAGATATTGTACTATAGTTCACATAGTGTATTAATCTCAGAGACAATAGTTTCAAAAACTATGACAATGGTACATGATATAAAGTTGGTTAATAAGTCAAAATATATGGTTAGTGGGTGAGTTTTAATCATGAGTTTCTAGTATTTGGTAAATATATCAAGGAACATATTATGATATGATCGATATCATAACATGTTGGTATATGCAATTATAAGAAGTATTTAGCTACAAGTGAAAAGTGCAACATTATTTAGTCCATAAACTAAACTATTATAAGAATATGGGATTGCGCTATAGGATATATGAATAAACAAGGGTAAGAATCATATTGCTATAAATATTATTGAGTGTACATTGTCATCTAATGGTCTTGTAGATAAATTATTGCCAACCATCAAGAGTTGATTTATATATCAACTCTGTCTAGAAAAAGTCTATAACTATTGTGTTTTATCTTTCAAAATTAACGTAATATTTCTATGGCCTTATCGAGGTATGGTACATTCTCATTAAAATTGATTTTATAAATTAATATGATGCTTAATTATATTAGTAGAATATCATTTGGAGCCATATTTGGGTTTCACATAATTGTCTCCTTGTGAATAGATGATGAATATCACTACTCTTACTATTAGTAAATGCATCGGAATTGGGATAATTACTCTAGAATGTTCTCTTCATATATGAATGTTTAAGGGGTTTTTTATTGGTATAATATAATGGTTCAAGATATCAAGAACTAGTACACTTTTGACCTCTAAGACCATCAAATTACGTTCTAAATCCTAAATTAAACCCTATATTATAAACTATTATCCGAGGACCAAATGCTCACTTTGAGTTAGAAATTAACATTGGAGGTGAGGTCTAATTAGAGACCTTGATGTCCTTGGATGGAAGTGTCGTGGTTTGGGTTCGCTAAATTGGGAACCAGTGCATAGGTATCCTTGAAAGGAACTTAGTAAGGAGAACTACGTGTGGCTTTGACCCATTTGGAAGTGGGAATGTAGGTAGTCCTTGGGCGAAGGATGCCCCTATGACTTCAAGTCCATAGGGGGAGGGTTTAAGGGGATAACTCTAAGGGTTGGGGTTATTCCTAATTGGTTTGACCTTCTCCCTTTAGTAGGCTTCAGTTTGAGGCTGAATGAGTACTAGATGGGCATGAACAAGTTAAGGGAATCTAATATTGTGTATTTAATACATAATATGCTTTTATGCAATAAGTGAAGATTGACTACTTTATAATTGGTAATTGAATATATGTATAAGTTTAGGAAAGTCCATCTTGTGTTGGTTCCATGTGACTTTATGTGTTGTGAAAATTGAATCCATATCTAGAGGTTTGTATGTGTAGGCCTATATATCTGTTGATTGTGATTGTGTTTCATGTTATGCATGACCCGCCCAAGTGTGAACCTTTGGGATATTTGAGTAGTGAAAAACAGTCATTGGATCGTGCCAATGATTGATGTTTGGGCTATTGTTAGGGATTAGTCAGCATTCACCTGGCTCATTGACATGAAGGTAGCAGGATACCCTGGTTATGATTAAGCTATAGTAACAGTTGTACAAGTAGGGATCCATCCATGTGGGTAATGGTAATTCAAGGCTAAACATTGTATTGAGGGGGTTTACTGGCTCTCACTGAGGGCACAAAAGTGACTGAGGCCAGTGTTACTAGGGATTATGAAGAAGATAGCTGATAATACCACTAAGGTCACAAGGTGGTATATGGAAAGAGCTACTTCTTCCTGTGAGGAAAAACTTGTCATCAGTGGTCTATAGGTGATTGAAGTTAGAATCAACCAGGTTTGGTAGGTTCACTACTTGGGGAAACCCTTGGGATGGTGGACAAACCCATAGTGTAGTATGAGATGCATTGAATCCCCTTCCTAGTTGTCAGACTATATACCTAGCCTTGTGGGATTGAGGATGGACCCATGATATAGTATGGGATGCACCGAATCCTCTTCCCATATGTCCAGTGGTGCAAAAGACCAGAGGAAAGGATAGGACCCATAGTGTAGAGTGCAATGCCCCAATATTCTTTCTATCTAGGATGCATTATGGACATGTTGTTAGCAATTGCAATGTATAAGCCTATTGCTGTGTATGTGATGTATGTTGGAGCTCGTCACTATGTATTTGTGATGGATGTTGGAGATCATAATGGTGTATGTGATGTATGTTGGAACTCGTCACTATGTATTTGTGATGGATGCTGGAGCTTGTCACTATATATGTGATGTTTTCTAGAGCTTGTCACAATGTATGTGATGTATGTTGGAGCTCATCACTATATATTTGTGATGTATGTTGGAGCTCATCACTATGTATTTGTGATGTATGCAGGAGCTCATCACTGTGTATGATATGTATGTTGGAGCTTGTCATTGTGTATTGGCAATATACGATGGAGCTAGTCACTATTGTAAATGTGATTTGCATATGAGACAATCATTGTTGTACTTGTGATGTACATACTAGCTAATCCATTGTCCTTGTGATCTATATATGATCTAGTCATTGTTGCACTTGTTATGTGTATGAGCTAATCGGATTGTGTATAAGGGGTATACTCATGATGGCCATTGTGTATAATCTTTGAGATTATGGTATGAATGATTTCTTGTGAATATTGTGAATGCTTGTACTCTAACGTATTATTAATTATGACAAAATTAAAATTATGCATTTGATATTTTTTCATAATCAAAACACTCAAGTGAGATAAGCATCCACATAACTTGCACATTAACCATACGCATAGTGATTAATTAGACCTGTTGTGTCACATTTACCCGCTCACTCATAGGAAATAAATCACTTGTAATTCATTATAGCAAGACAATGGGGAGAAATCATGATTTATCTTCAGAATATCAGCCCATACCCTGCCTTACTTAAATTTCACCTTCCCATGTGTACTAGCTCCTGACAGATTTTACGATCACAAAAATGTTTATAAATTTCTCATGCGTGCCCAAGAATCAATTCCAATTTTAGTGCCATTTTTATTAGAGAACAATCTCAGCCAATATCTCTAGTAGCCTCTATCTTTATTAGAAACTATCTAAACCCTTAGCAATAGTCTGTGTGGCACTTGCCCATGTGCCTACTAAAGAATACAAGATACAAGTGGCCCTGCATAGGATGGCGGGGAGTGGTCAAGATTTACCCATATCACTTGCCATCAGCCATCAATTTCCTCCCCTATGAAGCAATCACCATCATCAGAACTTGGCGGGTTTCTCAACAAGTGACAGGTGTCGCTTAGCCTGCTAGTCTGTGTGATCATCTTTCCTTAATGTATAATACAAATGGGTGCACAGGGAATGAATTTGATGAGAATATGTGTTGCAACATCCATCATTGATCATACCTTGAACTTCATTTTCCATCCTTGTGGGAACATTGGTCCCACCATTTGGTCGTACCATGTGGCCATCGCCCGCTAGCCCATGTCTTTAAAATAACATGAAATAAATCAAAATGGGTGTGTGTGGAAAGGTCAAGATGTGGCCATGTCTCTAAACTATAGCCGTTGATCTTCTTTGAATGGCACCAACCATCTTCACTAAGGTGACCAGTCCCACCATCATACCAGACACATGGCTAAAGCCTGCTAGCCCATGTGAATAAAATAATTAGTAAATTACCACAGGCGCATGGGGGATGACTAGGATCCACTCCTAACAATCAAATGACCAACACTAAATCCTATTTTTTCACATGCCACAAAAGTTAGTTTTTAAAAGGGGCCACCCCTAGGCATACGAGAACTTGACCCATATAGGATGAGGACTTAAAGACTTATAAATTTAAGCCTTCAACCATAAGAAACTAGATCAAGGTGAAAAATAGACCTAAGATCAGGGGGCTAGTAAAAACAATGACCTCAATGATGCATAAGTGACAAATTAAGTGACCAGGTACTGGGAAAATAGGTCAGTGCAACAATAAAATGACCAAGGGTTTTTTAGAGATTTATAGGCCAATTATGAATGGTTTTAATTCATAAGACCCTAAAACATTTATGAGGAATACAACCCAAAGCCAAACATAAGGGTCTAAGCCAAATTTTGCACAATTATAGACTGGAACCGAGAATTTTTTGAGGGGTTCCATCAAAGACCAAGGGTGAAACTATTGTAACAAGAAGAAAGGTTGGAATACTTTTCATAAAACTTGGGATGAGTACTTGATCGATCTATAAATGTTTTTTTATAATATTATCTTACAAATTTAGAGGACACCCTTGAGAACATTCTTATCCTCTTTAATGATAGATTCATCATAATTGTTGTCTCATCATCTTTGGATCTTGTTCTACATCCATGTCCATAAGGTTTTGGATTTTCACCTTCTTTGGTTAGGTCTAGGATTCTCTATTTGGTTGTGGTACTTTTTGACACTAGCATGACAATATTTGATGGTGCAATCTAGATTAGGAGGTCTACTAAAAGGCTATGCAATTGAGTAGCCCACACAATATCAAACACACATATACACAATGGACACATAATAATTGCTAAAATTTAATAATTTTACTAATCTTATAATTGAATAACACAACCTACTCATAGTTTTATAATAAGATATAGTAATTTTATTAGTTGTTTTAGTAGCATATAACTTATAAAAATGTATTAAGTTACAATAGACTATAGTAGCTTCTTGTCACCTATCTCTCTTTTAATAGAAGACTCTTTAGCTCAACCTTCTTTTTAATCCTTTCTAAAATCTCTACTAAATCATCCTTTTTCTTAATTGTCGGTAATAAAATTTTAGTCCCGTTTCTTTGACTAGAGATCTCTTCCTCTCTCATGAACATAAATATCCTTCCCCACCCTTACTAGCTTACTAATATTTTTTGTTTAGAAACTAAAAATAACATGATCCTAAAACTATTGCTTGGTGAGAAAAAATAATGTAAACCCTATGATCAACTGACAAGAGGAATAAAATATTGTGAATTTTGGTTATCTCATCCTCCTTGAAACAATGAATAATTTAGGAAAAGAAACATGCACAAAATGTCACATGGTTAAGGATATAAATGTTTACTCTAAACTAAAAGAGTATCCAAGAATTCTTTTTTAAAAAGTAATCATGCTACTCAAGAACAATTCAATTATTTATGTAGTAATAGAGAGGACAACGACCCAATAAAATATCATGTAGTTGAAGAGCAATCCAAAATGAAATAACACATGAATTCCGAATTTCAAATTTAAATAAATAGAAAAGGAAACATAGAATATGGTCATGCTATCCAAGAGAACAAAATAGAAACTTGATATGTCAAAGAGGAAGATTGTTGACCAACTAAATGGCTAGCATATAGAAGGATAACAATGAGATATATGCCAAAATAGTAAGATTCCCATACATGTAGGAAGACATTTCATACTAACAATTAGTCATTTTCCACAACAAAAAGAATATAATGAAAATAAATTTTGAGAGTAAATAACCAACCACCTAGAATAGAAGGAATAGAATCATGACCCCAAATTAGTTGCTAAGTGGAAAATCTCTACCAAAAATCTCTACTTAATGATTATATTGCTAAAGAAATGATAATTGTATGAAAACAAATCTAAATACTATCAATTAATACAAAAGACAAAAATCCCCTTTGTAAAGAGAATTGTTGGTAGTTATAATTATCATTTCTTGATATTGATATCATTACGTAAGTTGATAATAACCATTTTATCCATTCAACACCTTATATAACAATATTAATACTCATAACACCACTTCTATTTCCTATTGTAGTCTCAAGGAATTGTACAAAAAATCCTCCCATAGTGGCATCTAAATACATAGGTGTTGTAGTAAAAAGTACATAGCCTCTATCACCTTTTCTATCATATCCCATTAACACATGAACCTAACATATATAAAATTGTATTAAGCTTGAAGCAAACTATAAGTACCATGTTACATAGCTATGAGTGTGTTGAAACATATTTTAAAGCCTCATTATTCCTATAGAACACCCAAGAATGTAAGTTGACGTGAAGCTACCAAGAAAGAAACATATAAAAAAATTAAAAATAGCTAGATCTACAACCTACTAGTATTTTTGGTGATGTGTGATTTCTTGTGGATCTAAATGCTCTTGCATCACTTGAGAATTTTCTAGAGATGTATACATTCTAATATTTATTACCTATATTCCTTTTAGGAATGCGAATATATCCTCCATACACCTTTGTGTTAGTTTAGATTCATAAATGTATAAATTTTATTCATTGGTCATGACTTCTCTTCAACATTTAGTATTAAGAATTTACCATAAGAGTAGGAGACTTCACCTTGATGGGAGGCTCATTGTATCTATTCACGTCTCTATTTGTAGGGTTTCTTTATAAGGGGATTTTTAACTTGTATTACATTTTATCATCCATGTTTCCTTGAGGGACACATTTTGTACATAAGAACCTAACATGGCTACACATTTATGAAGAATCACTCTTTCTATATTTCCTACCCACCCATGTTATGATTGTACATTATTTTATTTTATTGTATTTATTTAATTACTCTTTTACATTATATGCACCTAGAATATGATAAGCTTTCCTAGGTAGATATTTACTAAGGTAGGTTGTACTTGCACATGTGACTTGTACTTTCCTAGTTTGATGGAGAATTTTTTCATGCATGTGAGTAACATTTCCTATTTAAAATATTGATTGTACATTCACATACCTTAGTTGTATATCTCATATATACCTACTTGTATCCCTCATATGTGTTGAATGAACAAGATAACTAAGAGGGGGGTGAATTAGTTGTATCAAATTAAAACATCAAAACCCTCAATTGTAATTAGATCCACAAACATTCATTAAACCCTTATTTTGTTAATGTGATTAATCATGAAATGTAGATAACATAAATTGAAATATCAACACCATACACAAGAAAACACTAGATTTACGTGGAAAACCTAATGGGGGAAAAAACACGATGAGGACTAGCTCACAATATAAGTAATTGTAAAACCAGTACAAGGGCTCATTGCTAGAATAGGACACACTATCCAATAGGGCTCACAACTAGGGCTCATTGTCGCAAAAAGAAAAAGAAGATAGAAGAGAAATGTTACATAGAGAACAAATTCTCAATGCAACTAGGAATCCACCAAAATTACTCCAACACTTTCACAACCTTCTTTGAATGATTACAGATGCCTTTAACTCATTGCCTTCAGAAGTCCAACACTTTGAAGTTCACACTGTTCTACATAAATTTGTATCTATACTTCTGTAATTCACACCACATTCATCACTCACATATTTCTCACACATATCTTGCATCTATCTTAAGATCTTCCAACAACACTACTCTTATTTATGCCATCCTCAACCTTGAAAACTTTATTCAAGGTTGGCAACACATCCTTTATATTTAAAATTTTAAATTAGGTCGGCACCCAAACATTCTCGCAGTGGATAGGAATGAAGGCAACCCATATAAATCCTTAGTTAGGATCCAAATTTATCCTAACACACCTCAACATGCTTTCACAAACTTTGAAAGGCTTCGCATGTAGTGTTAACATCAGGTCAGCTGTTACTTGTGCTAAAATACCATAAAACTATTAAGTGCATGCTTCCCATTTGACCAAGATGACACACAGACCACACAAATATCTTTTACATGATTTAGAACAATCTAAGAGCCACCTGAGATCTAACAAAGAATTCATTGAAACTCGCATTATAGAAATACTTCAACCCAAAACACCTAGTAAACCTCGTACGCGCCTAGACACATGAAACACACACTACATTGCACTAAATCAAGTGAAACCTTTAATTTTGAAAGATACAAATATTATAAGCAACTTCTTAGATCTGCACAACTTGAAACCAAAATGTAGAGATATACATAGCAAATACATTTCTCCTAGACTACAATAAACACCACTAAAAACTTGGTTCACACACTGGTGAACATATCTCACTCTACACAACAATCCAAAAACCTAAACTATGGATATAACAATTACTGACAACCTTGAACATCATATCATATCCACACAGGCATATAATCAACATGGAAGAAATGTGGAGCACATCTTGAAGCACGTTTTGAATACTTGCACAACACTATTTTCTCTATTCATCAATTTTTCTCAAAAGCACTTTGAAACCAAGCACCAGAGACACCATCTTAGCACATTACTTCATTCTAACACATCTCTGGACATTGCAACACA
>VDFB02021365.1:0-100184 GCA_007258455.2 Sequoia sempervirens | reverse complement strand
GCATGAAGAGAATTGCTAAAGAGATGAAGTGAAAGTGAAGGATAGGCATTTGAAGAGGATTTAGGAGGAAAAGAGCCATTCTCGAGTTGCTAGGAAGGCGCAGAGGTGTTATGCTTTGCCACCAATGGAGAATGTAACATCTCTGCAGATTCCAAAGGTAGGAATCTGTCAGGGATGGTAACACGCCGGGCAGATGTCCATGCACCATGCGTGCGTCCCCAAAAAAATTCCCCCACTAACACAAAATACAAGCGCCAAATGGATGCATTGTAGATAGGTGATGTGGAATTATTTAGTCGGATTTTATTTTCTAAGGTGGAGGGTGTAAAAGGGGAATTTACAAGAGGGGTGCAAATTCGCTCCTATACATTTTCCCCCCATTTTAGCGAGCATGAATGTCAATGAATGTTCAGTAAAGTAGATAGGAAGAGTTTAGAAATGTATACATGTATTGTCGAGGAAGCATACCGCAATCTAATGAACTCGAAAGCACAAGGCAGAAAAATAACTCCACAGGTACTCTCCCCAGGAGGTTTGAATAGAGTTCACCAAAGGCCCACATACCAATGATGGACAAATCCAATAGGATGTAAGCACTTCATAGGTCCTCAGAGCAACAAAGAAGGCACCCCCAAGTACTCTCTCCTAAAGGAAGCCCGATGTGAGGGGAATCCACAGAGTCAAACTGGAAAGTAGCTTCACAAGTGCACCTACAAAGCAACATGTTAATCCGTAGACAAAACATGTTAGAGAACACAAAGCAACCACACAGGCAGAAAAGCAGACAGTCACACAGACAACCAAAAATTTAAGGAAGAGCTTTCAAAGGGGTCCCTTAGGAACCCTTCAAAAGAAAAGGGGTCCACTCAAGGGACGCTCATTTTGGAAGTGCAAAAGTATTTTTCACAAATCAATTCAACATCAAGGAATCCCTTTGAAAGATGTTCACTTCATCAAGGAATTTGAAAGGAAGAAATCCCCCTCACAAGGGGAAGGTCTTGAATTCACCCACAGGAGAAAGTGCTCCCTCCTCGAAGGAAATTTATTCAAATTATTTCTTTATGAACCCATGATGAAGGAAAAATATTGCACTAGGGGTCCTTGTTGAGGAATGCAATTTTTTGAAAAATATTTTGAAGGGATTTTTGAGAAAATATTCGTTGGCCACCAATTTTTTTTCTAAAAATTGGAGTGACATGATAGCCCCCCCTTAGGATGGTGTGTGCGGAACACAAAGGCACGTGTCATCCTAAGGAGAGAAAATAAAGAATGAAAAAGTGATGTTGTGGCCCACGAAACATAGTGAGATGTAACCATGGTAATGTTGTTGCACACGCGTGGGACAACACATGAGCACCACAACATCACAAAGCAGGCACAAAAAATAGAACAAAAATGCAAGGAGAAACAATATCATCATGAATAAGGGACATATGGGTGATTTGATATTTTGGGGTCAAAGCTGCTCATAAATATAGATAAATAAGTATAATAATATATAAATGAACTGTCATCAACCCCCTACTATATCAGACCATATGAAGAAAGGCACATGAAGACAAAAAAAAATAAAAATTGGGTCAACGTGGAAGGGAAGCCTAAATGCCCCCAACACTTTGTATCGTCCCTAATTGTCAAAAATCAATACACAACAAAGGAAGAATGATGTAACAAATAGAGGAAGCTTTATGAGACATAAACACTCTTGTATCCAAGCACCTATGAGGGTGACAAGGGTCATCCAAGAACACATAATGCAAGCATGAGGAAACACAAACACACACACAATCTACTCTATAGATAAAGAAGAGGTAACCCCCTAGTCCTCATCAACCAAGAGGTTGTCATTCTCCCAATCTAGATCACTGTATGAGGAAGGCAAATGAGCTTGCAAGGGTGGAAATCAAGGGGGAACCCTCCAACCCTCCCGCAACAAGGGCCAAGGAAGAAGTATCCTTGAGGTCTTCTTTGCTTAATTCTTGTGGGGTAAAAGTCAACGACTTCATGAAGATCGCTGATAAGGCCATGACCTCGTCCACAAAATCAAACATGCACTTCACTAAAGTGCCATGTGTTAACTCAACAAGCGAGGGAGGCGGTGCATGAGATCCACTGCTAGGCTCATTGAGAGACTTGAGAGCGGTGACAAACTTTGGGGACGCCGAAACTTCTTCCATCACTAGGACGACACAAGCTAATGCAAAACCACCCTCTAAAGAAGGAAAACCCCTCTTTCGACCCCCATTGCTAGTAGGGTTGTCCTCCATCTTTTGCTTTGTCCTAGGATGCGAGATCTCCATAGATGAAGTTGAAGGTGCAGAGGAAGAGGACAAAACCATGACAGACACCACTGAGGTGTTTGGCGTGTTCATGGGCTTTGAGAAGGATGGGATGTCTGGAAGGGACATCAGAAGGGGCAACGCAATTGAAGGAGAAATAAACACCTGCACCCTTTTTAGGTGAGGATTGCTTACGCTCATGGCAAGAAGCAAGATTGAAGCTGAAGGAACTAAAGAAAAGGGGACGAGAGAGGAGGATACAACAAAAGGTGTCAAAGTAGAAACTACTGACTCCTCCTTCCTCTGCAAGGCAGCTTTCTTAGTGGCCACAAACTTTCTCCGACACTTGCGCTCATGCACAAGATGGTTCTTGTGACTCTGGGAGCTAGAGGTCAGAAGTTGAGACAAAATGGAAGACTGCTACTCGACCATTGGAGTATCCATCACGATCATTTTTGGTGGAGGGAGAGACTCTTGGACAGGAACAAGAGGGAGAGGTTGAGAGGATGATTGAACAACAACGGCGGGAAGCATGCTCTAACGCCTCAATGGCAGGCCTCTTCCCATTCACTGCCTTAGAGGCAAAAGTAGTAGGAGGCCGGGGAGGCCGAGACATAGAGGACTCCCCATGGAGACCCTTCCCCTTACCATATTGAATAGACTGAGGTATTGTGGGTAAGATGGGAAGTTCAAACATCGGACGCTTGGGCTTTCACCAAGTAGGCACCATCGGGTTCTCTAGCAAATTCCTAGGAGTAGACGATGATGGTGCCAGAACAGGGTGAGAGGAAGCGATGGGCGGGACAACGAAAGAAGAAGAAGGGCCTTGGGCATGCTTCTCTTCCCTTTTTCGAGCTAAGACATTTTTACGCTCCAATTTGAGGCAAGCCCTATGTGAAATTTCATAGGGAGAAGGAGGGTATCTCACCTTAGGCATTATGCCCCCACTCTTGTACCTTACATAGGTTCAGTACAAGAGATCCATCCTCAGACGAAGTAAACCTATGGGGGTAGGCCAAAAATGATCTAGCAAGTAGCCACCATGCGCAATCGATAGTTTATAGCCGGTGTTGTGGATTACATGCATTGTACCCTCATGGAGGAATTTATGAACCACCGAGGGAACTACATTCATAGCGACCAACTAGGGGATATCTAGTTTTACGTTGAAGAGCTTAGACCTCGGGATTATGTCAAAGAGATGTATAAGGGAGATGGTTCTCTTTTGTAATCCATCAACAAGTCCTGTGAGGTGAAAGTTATGCCAAGAAATCCACTCGCAGGTTGCATAGATGTAAAAAGGAGGCCATTACGTATACTAGATAGGACATTCATAGAACTCCCAAGGTTTTCACAACTAGATGGTGATCCACTTAAGGTTTTGTTTTGTGATGCTTATAGAATCTTCCAACTATGCCACTAGGTGTCGTAGGTTGGGTTGCAAGGCTAGGTGCCTCGCAACACTCACACCCACAACACTTCTAGGATATGAGGAAAGGGTCTTTCAACACTGCTAAACGAAACCAAAATGGTTCACATCGGGTTCACCAAAATGCAGAGGAGGGGGACCAACCAAACCAAGGCTCTAGGTCACGGAGAGTCGAGAGCGGAAGGCTACCCTAGTGTACCTCAGGTCAGATAAGTGTTTAAGGTCAAGGGTAGAGAATGAAGAGCACTCTCAAGTGCTTCTATCACTCTACAAACCTAGGAGTTTGGATGGAGCTAAATGAGTTGGTTTCTAGAACTTGAATCGCACCTGAAGCAGCTCTCTACTCGAGGAAAATAACATGGGTCAGGGACGATAGTATAATACATTGGCATCTCTCTAGGGCGTTGGCGTCCATACAACTAGAAAGTACAAGAGTATAGTACAAGGTGCAAAAACCAACTAACAATATATCAAATAGAGTTTAAAGTACTAAACAAAATGATAGAATGATAAAATGAAAAAAATAACTAGAAAGATGATAAAGGAGATGATGAAAGCAAAGGTGATGAAGATTAATTCATGAAGAGTCCAATTTTCCAACAAGCTCCACACGAATGTATACCTACACACAACCAAGAGAGGAAAAATATTGGGGTTGTATAGGGGTTTTCTACAGTCAAACCCACACTTTGGTGTTTCCACCTCCATGGACAACTAGATAAATTGATAGAAAATGCAATAAAGAGAATAATGGAAAGAAAACTGAAAAATAGCAATAACACTATGCTACGTAAATCAAGAAACAATATCACCTTCTCAATCAAGGTGCCCTCAAGCACGTAGAGGAGGATGCAAGCTTGGTAAGGTCGATGTCATTGCAGCAACGAAGAAGCAGTTATGCAGGACACCAAGTCACAACTGCAAGGGTGGAAAAAGTGCAACAAGAGGTGGAGAAGATGCATAGGAGCTCAAGAATCAAGAAGCAAGATCAAAACCATTGTGTGTAATTGTGAAGAAGCATGAAGAGAATTGCTAAAAAGATGAAGTGAAAGTGAAAGATGGGCATTTGAAGAGGATTTAGGAGGGAAAGAGTCGTTCTTGAGTCGACAGGAAGGCTCAGAGGAATTACGCTTTGTTGCCAATGAAGAACATAATGTCTCTACAGATTCTAGAGGCATGAATCTATCAGGGATGGCAATGCGTTACACAAACGCCTATTCATCGCACACACATTCCCAACAAAAATTCCCCTACCGACACAAAAGACAAGTGCCAAGTGGATGCATTGCAGATAGGTGATGTGGAATTATTTAGTCAAATTTGATTTTCTAAGGTGGAGGGTGTAAAGGGGGAATTTGCAAGAGGGGTGCAAATTCGCTCCTATACAACTTTCAGAGGAAGAAACATAAAATTTTCTTATTGTCAAGATTTTGAGCCTCAAACGAGGTGTTTTTTTAGTGTTCTTCATGGATTTGAGATTGGGAAGCATAGATTGCATGGTCTATTTTTCTAAGGCATCACATTTCAAAAATAGGTGGTCAAAATTTTCAAGTTTCATTGATTTGGGTCTACTTGTTTTTCACTCCTCTTGAAGATTGGAAAATTTTAAAAATTTGCATGTCGATCCCTATTTTTTAGGAATCACGCATGTTCAAGAAATCCTCAGATTTTTCAACATCTGACAATCTAGGTCTCTTCAGAACAATGTTGTTTACAAAACCAAGACCTCAGTTTTTCGGCCCTATTTTTTAGATCTTGCATGTTTGGAAAAAGGTCATCTTTTTCAAAATTTGACGATCTGGGTCTCTTTAGAATGGCATTATCTACAAAACCCAAAACTTAGCTTTTTTTTCAAAAATCTACGTTTTTCTAGAGAAAAATCAACAATCTATTTTTAGCTCTTGTACAAAACTTTTTCGAACACGGCCATGTTTATAGTCAAACTTCACGGTTTTCATCATACAATACTCTTCCATTGAAAAAATCAAGAGAAGCGTCAGAAGCATAAATCTGTAAAGAAACATGTTGAATGAATGTTCATGATTTGAAAATCTTAACACCATCAATAGGATTCCTGTTGATGGTGTTTTTTGCACAACAACAAAACAGAGGTCATCACTCCAATTGTAGAGTCGCCAAAAGTTGAAGCATGCAAAGATTTCCAGGAATAGAACTCAAGTAAAGGCAACAATTAACTTGATGCCTTTTTCAAGTTAAACTAGTTGTTCTCATTCATGCTTATCTATTCTTTGAAAATATCAAATGTATAGTTGGAGATTTTCTTGCTGTTAAATCAATTAACTGTTAGTTATCTTTTGTTTAGTCTTAGAAATAAAGCTTGCATGTTGGCAAGACTAGTTGTTAAAAACAAGGAGATTTTAGGGTTCCCTCCTCCTTGTTTGTGTATAAATAAGGGCAACCTTGCCCATTTATTTTTTAACCATTGTGATAAAAAAATTGTTGAGCCTATTTTGCTTGCAACTTTGCTATTCAGTGTCTGTTCACTTTTGTTTCAAGTGTAATCTAGTTGATCGCATATTGTATGCCTATTTTGCTACAATTTGTTGTCCCAAAAGTGTTTTTTATATTATAAAATTGAGGAAGGAAATCTCATGCCTCCCTTGCTTTGATCTATTGTCTAAATCTATTTCAACACTTTGTCTTATGTTTTTCTTTCGAAATATTTATTTTAGCTTACATCTAATAAGTATAATGAGTCTTTGGGTGTGTTCTAGAAGTGTTTATTTAAGCTTTTGTGTCAAATCAATCATTCCTTGTTTACTTCTAATTCTCAGGTTCTGAATTTACTTGAGTTATTATAAGCATTATTAGAATAGGCTTAGTTGTAGTTTGAAGTTACAAAATGAGAGAAAACCTCACCTGCAATGCAAAGTGTTTTATAACCTTGTGCTCTCAATTGAGAAATAAAAAGATTGGTTGTAGTCTAGTATTTCTTTTCAAGCATAATCAGCGAAGAGGGAGCTTCCCCTCCTAATTTGAAGAGCAATCTAACTGTGCATAGCCGTCTGCTTCCAATCCGCATTCCAGAGGTGCGAATTGAAACACCAACAAAATAAAAAGGGATGTTTGTGTCTATTATTGAAGCGATACGACTTTGAATCAGCTACATTTTGTCTTCATTTGTGGGAAACATCAATTAGGGCAATGACTGTGGCATCATTGTTGAACTATTTTTCACCATGGAGCCATGTCAATTTTTTTTCCCTTTGGTAATTAACTTACTTTCATGCTAACAATCATTAGGGTTATTTCATTGCCATGGTTTTTTTCCCTTTTGGCAATTATTTCTCCTCTCACACTAGAAAGTTGTTATGATTTAGTCATTGGGGCATTTAATTACTTATGTGAGCTATGTGGAAAAATGGTGGTAAAGTAATTATCATTGGCGACCATTCAATTGGTATTCGGGGAGTTACAAGGTCGCCCATTACAATGCCAAGCAATAGTCCATCATCTATTATCAGGGGTAGCTCAAGAGAAATTTAAGATAACAAAGGAGTCATGAGAAGGGTTGGTTAGGTCATGTGAGCTCCCATTCTAGTTCAAACATGACAAAGAGAGAGAAGTACAAAATTACAAAACTTTATATAGCAGATAAGCAAAGTAGAGGTGTGGGAGACTGTAGAATTGTTAAGGCAACTCCAATTGGCCATTACCAACATCAAACCTCTATGTAATAGTATTGAGATTAGCTATGAGATGTTAATTGCATACCCTTCCTAGAGTTTTTCACTGAATTGGTATTTTTCCTAAGGAATTGTGGTGTTATGTATTTCTTGCTTGTTTTGTGCTCTATTTGTATGTTTAATTTCTTTTCTTATACAAAAATTTCATACTAGTGCAAGTTGATAGAACAATAGGAAAAAGTAAGCTAAAATTTTAGCAAATAGAGCTAATGTAGGAATCCAATGCTGATGAAAAACTAGGATTATCAACCATTGCTTTTTTAGGAGCCTTTTATGGAGCTAGTGGTCCTGCAATGTCCCCTTTTCCTAGGCAGTCATCAATTGTTGAGGTTAGTCTATCACTTGGTCCTCATGGACTAACAAGATGATTAGAGGGGCCCTCTAAGGGCATTGTGACTAGTCAGTCAACTATTTGTGCTCAATTGGTGTTTCCCAACTCAGTATTTCCAAGGTTATTGTTGTGTACCTTCTAAAGCATGATTTGGACACTTTGTCCATATTGTTTTTAGTAAGTCACAGGGTGGTCAACATCCTAGTCAATTGGAAATATTTATATATTAGGAATGTTGGCAGATTCTTACCATGGATTTATCTTAGCATTTATCATGTTCCTATGTATTAAGTTTAAATAACGTTAATAATAAAGTTAAATTAATATATTTAACTTTATGCATTATTTATATATTTTAATGACTTTATGATAAAGGTGATATAAGGGGCTTTTAAGAGATTATTTTATTTCATAAAGTTGGCACCAACTTAAGGGAGATATAAGGCAAGAAATAAATAAAATAAAATAATTTTAAATTGCCAACTTGGGCGTGGGAATTGGAGGGAGATATCAAAGCCATTTTGTGAGCTCATTTACACATTCATGTTTTGGAGAAAAAATGGAGAAGGTATTGCTAGTTGGACTGTAAGGTCTTGGATTCTTGAGGACGAAAAACCTTATGAGGAACAAAAGCTATAGGAGTGAAAGATCTCCCAAGGCTGCTTGTTGATAACTCCATTTAGGGGCTATGCATTGCACGATAACAATTTTAGAAAGCTCCATATTTAGGGTTTGAATGATTTATCAGGAGATTGCAATTATATTGATCATCATTGTCAGAGCAAGGTACTTACGAAGGTTTCCAAATAATTATCAAAGTGATTGCTTGTGTGAAGTGTTAGGAAAGACTTGGACGCCAAAGTTCAGGGTTGGGTGTTTCATCTTCTTTGTGCTGGATGGAAATGAAGGCATTAATATCGCTGATGGAAATATTGAAATTGCATTAATTTGGGCGTGAGGATTGTAGGTATCTATTGTTGTGTCTATTTGTGTTGGGTGTGTGCATTATGAGGGTATTGTGGTGTTTCAGATTTAAAATCAGACCTTTTCCCCTACTGCAAGAGGTTGCATCAGTGGTTTCCAAAAGGGGGCATGAATGTTGGACAGGTCATGGGTCTCTAGAGGGCGTGAACCTACAAATGAACCCATCACCACTCCCTTGTTGTTGCAGCCTATGTGGAGGTGTGGCGTGAACTTTGTTGGACGACGTGGATACATAACAAAAGACTACTATTAATCCTTATCGCCATTCTCCCTTGCATAGATGTGGAGTTTCCAAGGAGCCGTGGTATTGCCAGAAATCTACAAATTGGTTTTTATTATTCAAAATTGTCATTTGGAAGTCTGATTTTGAATTGTAAAGATATTGTTGCTGCTCAAAATATATGTGTGGAAGATTACTTGCATCATTTTAATACATTGAATATATTAGAAAACTGAAACAATGCATTGTATGAAATTGTCTATTTGAAAAATTTGATATATGCAATTTGTCATTAAAATAACCTCTGAAAATACCTAGTTCAATAATATGCAAACTGTTTGACAAAATGATACAAATGTCAAACTGAGTCAAATCGCAAAATTTTTGTTCCAATTGGGGTGGGACATTATAGTGGTATTAAAGCCCAAGTTCCTACCATCTTGTTGGGGAATTCAAGAAAATTTAGGGTTACGACAATGGATTTCAACAGGTTTGAAGATCAAATTAAGAGGAGTTATGAATAGGAAGCTATCCAACTCTATGAAGAGTACCAAAGCATGCCTAATGGGTTTGAAAATCAGGTTCCCTTTGATGATTTCCTGAGTTTAGTTGTAACCTTGAAACCTGGAAAAATGGGCTTCATGAAGTACATTAGAAGAATGATGAAAGAAAAATCAAAAGTTACCCTTGAAGAAGGGTTAGAGAAGGAAGAAGAAACACTTGTTTGTGACTTGAAGCCTACAAGTGATCATGGGGAAGATAAAAATTAGTCAACATGCATGGAGATTGACAAATCAGAAAATTAGTCATCAATTACAATTGCATTCGAGGAGCAATCTTGACTTGAAGGTGCAATTTTTAGTTATGGGAAAAATGTTGCAACAAGTGATGAAATTGGATTTTAGTGTGATACACCTCATGGTTCAACACCTAATGATGGGCATATTATGAGCAAATATGGTGGATCCTTCAAATCAGCTAATGATGACAGTTCCACATTTAATTTCAGTGATGATGATACATGTGGTGTTTGGTTTGAACCTTAAACCAAGCCTATGGAAGAGAGTGACTATCATGATGTCTGCACTAGGGAGTGGGAGAATGATTTATTCACAAAGGTAACCAATCATGAGGAATACAGTGACCACATTTTCCCTGAGCTAAGCAATCAACATTTTAGCACTTGGGATCGAAGTGGATGGCCACTACATATGATGTGGATCCTGTTTGGGATGGATATACTTTTGGCCATAGTGTTGTTCCAACTTCATCTAGATAGTTGTGCATGCATGATGGAATTGATGGTATTGTTATGAATTTTGAAAACATATAATTTTGTTTTGCATGATGCTGATCTAACTTCTTAGGATTTATGCCCGAAGGGTGACAGAGAAGAAGCTGATTGCAAGAAGCATAGTATTAATTATAAATCAGAAAATTTGTGTGAAGTTGATAGGTCTTAGTGGTCTTATCAATTGGCAAGGCAGTTGAAGGTAGATGAAGACCAAATTATTGCAGCCATAAACCATTTCGATGACACTCATAAGTTGGTGGCAAAATGTTGTTGGTCTTCATGAATACATAAGGACCTTGATGGAGAACTTTCACTTTTAAATTTTCAGGCACTTAGAGAAGCATTAATGGTAATGAAGCCAACTTACCTACAACTACTCTTTGATAGGGATCATCTTCTCATGCTTGATGGGATCTATTTTGATATGCTAAAGAGGTAAGAAGGGGAAGTGGATAAGCTTACTGATGAGCTTAAGGTTACCAAGAATTCTTTGAAGGGCACTCAGATGACCCTTCAAGAATAAAAAATTCAGGTTGAGGAGCTTTGTTGGGAGTTGAGCTTGGCTCAATCCTCATCATCCACAGTAGAAAATTGGTTTTCTATGGTTGCCATAACACCTGATGATGATAGTGGTACATAGGGATTGAGGGGAGAACCTCTCATGGTAGGCAATCACGAGGAGCTTTCAGATTTGCATGGTTTTGAGGACCGGTATGATTAAAAAAAATTTGATCATACACATAGCTTGCCTTGTGGGGACCTTAAGTCACCTTTATTGGAGAGCCAATTGAAGGCTCAAGACATAGTTATGAATGAGTTGATTGAGCATACACCTTGTGGACTAGCCAACAACGAAGTGCATGCATTTGCAAGTGAAATGTGCACAAGCCTATACATTGGTGTTCTTGAGATTGTTGTTGGTAAGTGTTGTGGTGAGGCAGATTCTTGTGAGGTTAGTGTGTTAGATTATAACGTTGTTCCATCTTATTTGCATGAGGATTTTAGGGCTTCATCTTGTGGGAGAATGTCTCCTACATTTGTCAGCAAATCAATAAATGTTTTTGTTCAAGCTGATTGTAATCATGAACCTAATGAGTCACAAGACTTAAAGGAACAACTGAAAGTCACTAAAGATAAGGTTGTTCAAACCTTAACTCACTTTGATAACACACACAAGTTCATTGAATACCTCCTTTGGTCAACTCGACTTGAAGAAAGACAGAAAGGGGTAGTAGTCAAAACTTCTATATCAAGCCTACAGTCTATCAAACATGCTTTAGAGGTAATGAAATCAGATTACCTCCATTTGCTATCAGATAGGGACTTTGCTATTAAGTTCATAGAGAGGACTTGCATGGCTAATACAAAATCTTCCCTTCATGATTTGAGATGTGAGTCACCTCCTGATTCGTGCAATGGGAATGATGAGACGTGGAATCCCAGTGACTATTTAGGTCTTCCATTGGCACAAGCGGGTGAATTTCACCTTGATTGCATAGTAAGGAGTGCTCATCATTTTTCTTTTAGCTCACACACGAATGATTTGATGATGCATAAATGTGGGTTGGCTCAAGGATTATATAGTCCACTCTGGTATGATGTGTTTCCATTTTCAGAAGATGGAACCAAAAATTGTGGGTCTCCTACTCTATTTCCTTCAATTGGTTGCATACAAACACAACAATCAAAGTCTCATCAAGCCGATGACTCTTTGGTAGAGTTTGCAGCTTCCTTCAAGGATCTTCATTGGAGGCACTTACCCTTGTGTGGTATACACTTGGTGGAATGAAGTTTTAGGGAAGATTTGATCCTAGTGAGCATGATGGCAATGGGGTTCCAACCCTCAATGACGAAGTTCTACTCCATAATTTGACAGGAGATGGTTGTCCTACTTCATGGGACAAGCATTTATTTCATCACTTTTGTGGACAATAGTTGTTCAAGAGTTTGGAGGAGAGTTGCATCATCTACTCATCATGGGAGAGTGGCATAGGGTTGATACTCTATCATCCTATGACCTTAGTGGTATTATGTGATCCCCATAGGTCGGATTTTCAATCTCGAGTCTGATGATCTATTCCATATCAACAACCTAAGAGGAGTTATACATTTTCTTGCACCTATGTTGAGTATTCATCACATCCATGGGGGACCTACAGGAGTTGGAGAGTGGTTTCGTGTTGCTAGCACTTTAAGATGCCTCCATCTTCTCATGTTTGACGGATGTAAGCATGTGGTGGTTTGGGATCCAGGTGGTGACATGCTTGACACATCAGTTTGTTTGGATCCAGATGAATTACTTTACCACTCTCATCATGGCAATGATTATATTAGAGTGGCGCAATGGAAGCCAATAGGTATTGAGAATGGTGGACTTCTAGTTTGGCTATGGGTCCAGGGATTTCAATGTTTGGTAGATTGCTTTACACGGGGGTAGTGGTTGACAAAACTGTTGAGTTTGATTTTATCTTTATCCAATTGATGCAGTGGACATATAGTGGGGCATTCTACAGGCTTATCTGAGATCCTAGTATTCAAGTGACAAGCTAGGGTGCTAAAGTATGGATTGCTTGGGGACAAACAATCTTGGGGAGGGTGAACTGTAATGTCCCCTTTTCTTAGGAAATCATCAATTGTTGAGGTTAGTCTATCACTTAGTCCCCGTGGACTAACATGATGGTTAGGGGGCCCCTTTGAGGGCGTTGTGATTGGTTAGTCAACCATTTGTGCTCAATTAGTTTTTCCCAGCTCAGTGTTTCCAAGGTTATTGTTGTGTACCTTACAGAGCATGATTTGGACACTTTGTCCATACTATTTTTACTAAGTCACAAGGTGGTCAGCGCCCTAGCCAATTGACAATATTTCTATATCAAGAATGTTGGCGGATTCTCACCATGGATTTATCTTGGCATTTATCATGGTCATGTGTATTATGTTTAAATAATGCTAATAATAAAGTTAAATTAATATATTTAACTTTATACGTTATTTAAAATTTTTAATGACTTTATGATAAAGACAATATAAGGGGCTTTTAAGAGATTTTTTATTTCATAAAGTTGGCGCCAACTTAAAGGAGATATAAGGCAAGAAATAAATAAAATAAAATAATTTTAAATTGCCAACTTGGGCATGGGAATTGGAGGGAGATATAAAAGCCATTTTGTGAGCTCATTTGCACATTCATGTTTTGGAGAAAAATTGAAGGTATTCTGGTTAGACTATAAGGTATTGGATTCTTGAGGATGAAAACCCTTATGAGGAACAATAGCTAGAGGAGTGAAAGATCTCCCAAGGTTGCTTGTTGATAACTCCATTAAGGGGTTATGCATTTCACGATCACGGTTTCGGAAAGCTCCATATTCAGGGTTTGAATGATCTATCAAGAGATTGCAAGTATATCAATCATCATTGTTAGAGCAAGGTATTTACAGAGGTTTCCAAAGAATTATCAAAGTGACTACTTGTGTGAAGTGCCAGGAAAGACTTGACGCCAAAGTTCAAGGTTGGGTGTTTCATATTCTTCGTGTTGGTTGATTTGCATTGGTTTCTTCATATTGTTGGTTGATGGACATGAAGGCATTAATATCACTGATGAAAATACTAAAATTGCATTAATCTAGGCGTAAGGATTGCAAGTATCTATTGTTGTGTCTATTTGTGTTGGGTGTGTGCATTATGAGGATATTGCTATGTTCCAAATTTAAAATCGTACCTTTTCCCCTACCACAAGAGGTTGCATCAGTGGTTTCCAAAAGGGGGCGTGAATGTTGGACAGGTTGTGGGTCTTCTAGAGGGTACAAACCTGCAAATGAATCCATCAACACTCCCTTGTTGCGGCCTGTGTGGAGGTGTGGAGTGAAGTTTGTTGGATGTTGGAACCTAGCTAGGCGTGGATACATGATAAAAGACTACTATTAATCCCCGCCGCCATTCTCCCTTGCATAGTTGTGGAGTTTCCAAGGAGCCGTGGTATTTCCAAAAATTTGCAAACTGGTATTTACTATTCAAAACTGTCATTTGGAAGTTTGATTTAGAATTGTAACGATTGTTGTTGATCAAAATATGTGTGGAAGATTACTTGCATCATTTTAATACATTGAATGTATTGGAAAATTGAAACGATGCATTGTATGGAATTGTATATTTGAAGAAATTGATATGCAATTTGTCATTAAAATAAGCTCTGAAAATACCCAATTCAGTAATATTATGCAAACTATTTGACAAAATGATACATATGTCAACCTGGGCCAAATCGCAAAAGTTCTGTTCCAATTGGGGTGGGACATTACAGGTCCCACATCATTTTTTATTTTTCTACTTATTTTAAGTAGTCGTCATGTTTCAATTGTTTTTGTACTATATTAATGTTTTAAAAAAACAAATTATTCATAAATCATTCCTCTATTCTATATGTAGTTTCTACTTGTATGTGTGCTTGTCATTTTGCGGAAAGAACGATTGACACCATTTTCAACTATGACATCTAATTTTTATTGCCTTAAATTGCTTTCCCAATTCGGGGATTTAAATGATTTTAATTTGAATGTACATCCAATGCAATTCGTTTGGTGGGGTTGGATGGATTTAATTCAATTCAAAGCTTCTTTGTGATCTCAGTTTGGGAGGGACATGAATCTTTTCCCTCGTCATTAGATTTTGTTTTTATTGCAGTTACATGAGAGCACAAGAGAGCAATTACATCAATCAGGGATATATGCATTTATGTGTGTCAATATATGTTAAAAAAAGAAAGTTTTGGAGGTAAAATTGGGGGGTAAATGTAAAACAAGAATGGAAGGAAATATGTGCAGCCTTGTGGCACATTTTTCATTAAGTAGTGGGATTGGAATTTCAAACCCTCCTATCCACAGTTGAAATTCCAATCCCTAGAGCTTCACTATTATAAGAGAAGATTCTAAATTATCCCTTTTGCTTAATTATGAATTTAGATGCGAAGATGTTTGCTGCTAAAAAACAAGAGTGTTTTATGATTTTATACTTTAGTTTGTACTTCAAACACAGAATGTAGACCTGCAGAGGATCTCTGAGGTTAAAGTTTTGTTCCAGTTTGGATGATCATATTTTTTATAGAAGTTTCTATAATTTCCTATGTGTGCAAACTATAAGTAAAAGAGACTAAGTGAGGGAAAGGATGTAAAGTCTGACAAATAGAAAGAACGCTGAATGGTGATGTCAGCATATCCTGCTTGTTGCTTTCATATAAAATGAAGGAAGTCACTTTGATGAATAAGGATCTTCCTATTAACATGCTATGTTGTTATTGTGATTTTTCTATAGAAAATATAAGTCGGAGGCTTGTTTTGAGAAAAATGTGAGAATCTTGGTGTACTATCCATGATCCTCCAGTCACCATGGTAAAGTATTAGTGACTTGGTGGAGAGATGCCATTAGCTGTAGGGGAGAATCACTCCAGATAACTGAAAGCTACCTTGCTTTGAGTTTTCTTCAACTTATGGGAGCATAACTTCAGAATCGATTCATGGGATTGCTTCCTCCCATATAATAGATTTTAAATGCTGTTTGGGATCTGCAGCCAAATAAAGTTTTTGGATTTTATGTATTTTCTGCCTTGGGTTGGATTGAGTGCTCAAGGCCCGTAACTGATTTCATTCTTATTATTCTCTCAATTTATAAGTTCAACTTTTATATTGTTTTTTCAAGTTAGAAGTTATGGAGAATCAATTCAAACTTTTCTATATTGAATTCTTTTGGGCAGTGAAAGTAATAAACCTCACACAGACAAATGGTCCTTGAGGGTAAATAAAGCTGACCTGATATTTCTGTTTGCCTGCTTGAAGATAATGGGAAAGAAAAAAATCACTCTTAAATATTTATGTTCTCAAATACCTGCATTTTAAATTTTAAGGCAGCCCAAATAGGTCTTTTATTCGGTGAGGCTGGAAATGTTATTTTTACTACTATTACCTTAAACATGATACGTCATGGCTATTTTGACATTTAAGTATAAGCAAGAGAAATGCTCACACACAACTGCAAATTAAATGAAGGGATTCATTGAAGGCAGATAGAATCTAATTTTAAGATTTGGCTTAAAATATATGGACATTTTATTTATCTACATCTCTCCTTACACAAACTAGATTATAGGATATATACAGTCTGCACATAGATATGTGAATGTTAGCAACAATAATTGTAAAGTAAAATCTAGAATTGCTGCTACTGTTGATCACCATCATCTAGCTCTGGATTAAAATAGTGGTTGCAGTTTATGATGTCTAGTTGCCTGCTTCAGCTTTCCCAATGATACACGCCCAATCTGTCTCACCCTCTCTCTGGACAATCCAAGTCTAAAAGCATACCACAGTCAATATCATGTAGAAATGGATGGACATCATCATTTACTGTTATGTACTCATTTATCAGACTTACCTCTTACTAACATCTTCCCATGTATGGCTATGTGTGTCTAAACCAAAATATAGACTAATTATTACTTGCTCTCTCTTTGTTAAAGTCGAATTAATAAGTTTATGCACATCTTCCTGCACAAAACAAACACGATTAAAATTCACCATAAATAACCACACTACTTAAACAGCTTCTTCCCTATCAAAAATAGATGCATGTAATCTTCTTCAGAAGATGTTTTAGGAACTTCAGAAAGTTTACTTTTAAAGCAATCCCTTGTACCATTAACCATGGATAGTTTTCAGCAGTTGGATCTGCAATACTCTGCAGACTAAAGGAGGTTAACAAGAGCATGATTTAAAAGTAAAAAATCATAATAGTGACTTCAATAACATTAAATTGAGCAGCATTATGGAGCTTCAGTTACTTAATCTTGATTGAAAATAAATAAATAAATAACTTCTTGCGAGAGGTTACACATTCTTACGCTGTGCAAAGTTTGACTTGTACTATTTTCGTATATATTATATTCTCTGTCGAAAGAAAATACCCTCTTGATTGCCTGCATTTTGCCAAATGTTTTATAAATGTGCAGGTTTATAGAACACAAAGATCAGTCAGGGAGACATAAATAATTGGGAAAATCCATCTCCATACCTGTGTAGCATTTTTCACCTTTTTCTCTGACATGTTTAAGGTTGCTGCAATATTCTGGGAGTTGATTCAAGGAATTCTCATCAGCCAATTCATAAAATGGTTTGAATTTTAAAATTCAATTGAAAGAAGAAAGTCTACATAACACAATCTGACATTTATAAATCTTCTAAATGATAGAAACTCACCTCAACTGATGAGGTGATACCATTCTCCTGAAGAGTTAACTTTGCTTTCCTAATTAAAGCCAATCTCTCATACACATGATTAGGTATTCTTACTGTTCTTCGATAGTCAGCCAATGCTCTAGTGATACCCTAGAAAAAAAAATAGTTGGTCTTGAGGATATAGCATGAATAATATCTATATAAACCCAAAAGGAATCAAATGCACAATTAATGAACTGAGAAAAATAGCTTATAATGGTAAATTCTTCATCCAGCATAAAGCTACAATGCAAGATTTGCAACGACCAGCAGTCCATACTGCCATTAATTTCTGACAACCAACAATGTTTGCATAGTTCAAGTCTAATCTTTTTATGCCTCCAATTGGTACTTGCATTCTTATGTACTTGGTTGGTCCTAGTACCATTCTACAACTCTTACATCTTATTGGTGGAAGATAAATGATAATGTTTATTAAGTAGGGTTAATTCTGAACTCTGAATCTGAAGTGCAAAACTGAAATTTATAAAAGGATATAAGATCTGCATAACGAAAGGCTTAATTGTGATGAGCTGACTGGCCACATTAAATGTGCAAAAGTTAATAAAGCCAGAAGCAGAAACGCAATAAGTAAAGAACATAAAGAGGTTATCCCTACCAATTAGTATACAAGTACTAGGCAATTGATAGAGGGCAAAATATGAAAATATGTATTTCCCCAAGCAAAGTCACATCGTATAACATGGTTGACAAGGTGAATGACATGTACCTAAAATACTGAAGCAAAGAGATACAATAAACATGGAAAAAATCAAATGTCCCAACAGTACTTGCTAGAATATATGTGAACTGACAATAAGCTTAGTTCTACAATGAGTGCAAACTTACTATCACAGAGATAAAGTCTGATTGGAGAGAATTATATTAAGAAGGATTACACTAGCAAGAAGGAAAAAACTGATGTCATCTTGGGCAAAGAAGAAAAAAAAAATTGTTAAAGAGATTTGTATACAACTTGATAAAAAATTACATCTTCACAAATTGTGCGAAAAATCATGCTATAATAGTATAATGCAGACATTTCTTGGCTATCACTATAAATATAGTATTGAACGCACAAAGGACTGATAGCTTGGCAGATCACTAACAAAGATCTAGTTGCCTATGAAGCAATCAGAAAATGACTAAATGTTGGGTCCACCCCTGTTGGTTGAGCCCTTCATCTGAATAAGGTCCACTGGATTTTCAATCTACCAATTGAATGCCTAAATGTCCTTTCAACTGCATCCCTCATTCTCCTTCCCCTCCTTTGCTGGAATGCAGAAACATCAGATGAGTGACTAATTATCACTCACACCTCAGTTTACCAATCAGATGCCTAAAGGCCTACAAGGTCCTTGATATAAAGGTCAAATTTATAAATACACTACAAGCCCTGATATCAATCGAATGCTCTCTACTGACCTGTTGGTTGAGTCTTGATGTCAGACAAGTGCTCTCCCCAGAATTATTCCTAAATGCTCTTGATCTCCATTTTCAATTGGACATCTAAAGGTCCTCATCCTATCAGCCTATTCCTCAACCTTATCTGAGAATAGGAAACACCTCACCTTCTTCCACCTGCTCATTTATGCCTTTCAAACAATAGAAATCCATCACAAACCTTTTTCTTTTCTATAAATCAAGCCCATGATTTCTGGAATTTGAATCTAGCTCAGTCATGTAATCCCATTTCCAACCTATATGGTTAGCGAGTACCTTGTTAAGATTCTGTTCAATCAATGGAACAAGAAGATTCTTCATCTGAGTTGCTAGATAATAAGGAAATCAAGATTGAAGCAATTCACAGCTCAAATCAATGCCAATGAACGAAAAATTATTGATAGATCTTTTAATGTCATGGAAATCAGTAGATGGTATGTTCCTTAAGCAATGGGGATTATAGACCTTGGAAGTACATATTCTTTCTTGAAATCCTATGCTAGATTTTATACTCCAGAATTGAGAATGCAAGTGCATTGAGTCAAGGATCGCAACCATCTTTGGGAACAAATTTAGGTGTGTGATTGAGTGATAACTAAGTAGCGGTTCGGGTTCGGGTTGGGTTCGGTTAGCCGGTTCGGCAAAATTTTGGGGGTGGGTTCGGTTCGTCTTGGGTTCGTTAGTACAAATTACAAAATATATAAATATATATATATATATATATATATATATATATGCAGCCTAGAAGCATGAATTAGGATTAGAATTTAGAATATCACATAACTGATAACATCATATAAACAACAAAACCACCATAAACTTGAATGTCATTTAAAACATGCATGATAAATATTCATTGTTCAAACTTCAAGCTCAATATTACAACACTTTCAAAGTTTTAATCATCATATGGATTCTCTAGATCATCCATATCATTGTCAACATTGACATTAGATGTAGTAGGAAGACTAGATGAATCACAAGTGCCAATGGCACCATCACTAGCACTACTAATGTGCCCATGCCCCTGTTGGATATCCTCATCCCCATATGCAATATGTTGGGAACTGCAAGCATCCAAGTCAGTATCCTCTGGCACTATATCCCACAACTTCGTCTCCCCGTCCTTGTAGTTAGGTTGTTTGTGTGAAAGGAGACGCAAGTTGGAATGCACATATACTAAGTTCTCCGCTTTTTTTGACAGCAATTTATTGCGCTTTACTGAGTGGATGAAAGAATATGTGCTCCAATTCCTCTCAGATGCGGATGAACTAGCAACCTATGAAGACAAAGTAAACAATTAAAAATTTATAAATGGAATTATGAAACTTTTAAAACTAAAATATGAAAATTTATTAAACTTACTTGTGATAAAATTTTGATTGCAAGGGGCTGCAAATTTTGGAAGTATTGTCCATGGAAGTACCACCAAGAATGAACATCCTTTAAGAACCTATCACGGGAGGCATCAACATCTAGATGATTTGAGTGCACAAAATCAGTGAACTCATCCGTGACTACACTCCGCAAATCTCGATCAGGGAAGAGTCTCACAAATGCTGCCTTGTACCCTTCAGCCACTTCTAAATCTCTATATGGAGGAAGCCTTCCTGGTTGTGAAAGAACCTGAGAGCTGTAGTATTTTGGAGTCAATGCAAAGGCAAGAAGGTGTAATGGAGTTGTCATTTTGTTCCATCTTTCTTCAACAATTGTATGCACTTGTTTGAAGAAAGTCTCTTCAGGGTCTTGCTCTCTTGCATTTATGATGCACTTGATCTTCTCAATCATAGAGTCTATACCATCATATATTTGTCCAATGCATGGCTTGTCCATGTCAGTATAGCGAATCATACTCAAAATGGGCTCGGTGAAGCTAAGGAGATACTCCACACGATCCCACCATGAGTCATCTAATATCAGGCTCCTAATTCTTGTTGCTCTTTCAGTGCTGCTTTGCCTCCATATAGACCAATTGGTGCTAATTACCATGCTAGAAAGTGCTTGCCTAACTTTCACAAGTCGTCTCAAGACGATTGTATTAGAGGCAAAGCGGGTTTCTGCAACCTATTGCAAATTAAAAAAAATAATTAATATTTAAAAATAAACTTTAAAGAAGAATTTAAATTAGATTGAACAATCAAATTATGAAAATCAGAAAATGACAAATGTAAATATTACTTCTCTTACCTTCAATAGCTCCAATTTTGAAAATGTTCTAAAGATCCCTTGAGACAAGTGGTGGTTGGTGACGAACATCTGAATGTCCTCAGCCTCAGTATACAATTGTTTGATCCATTCAATTTTATTCCCAATCTTTTGCAGCATAAGATTGAGTGAATGGACCGCACAAGGTGTCCAAAAGATATGTGAATATCTTTCCTCAACCAACAACCCTGCAGCTCTACAATTCTTCGCGTTGTCCGTTACAACTTGAACAACGTTGCGGGCTCCCACTTGCTCAATGGCTGCAATAAGAATATTAGCAATAAATTGCCCATCTTTTACTTGCCCCTCACAATCCACGGCTTTCAAAAACATTGCCCCTTTAGGGGACACCGCTATGACATTGATCAAAGGCCGATTTTTTGAGTCCTTCCAACCATCTGAAACAATGGACACACCTGTCTCAACCCATGAATCTCTTATTGGCTTCAATGCATCTTCAACCAACTCAACCTCCTTTTCCAATAAAGTGCTACGCACCTTCTCATAACCCGGGCCCTTGTACCCTTTTGGAGCTTCATTAACCGCTCTCAACATCTCTTTCCAATATGGAGAACGAACAACATTAAAAGATAGTCCATTGGCATATATGCATCTTGCTACACATTGGTCGGCAAGGGCTCTACTCTCATTTTGAAATGCAACTTCCAAAGGTCCCTTTGCTCTCTTGTTTGCAAAAGGTTGTGCACTTTGAGCTTGAAGATTTGGAATGGCCATAAATGGGTGGTCTTCTACCACAATATTGGGATTGGGATTAGATGGGGGCTGCATTCCCTTTGATTTTTTATTTGACAAAGGGTGATTTCCTTTTTGGGCTTCCCGTTGATCTGCTAGTTCTTGCTCCATAATGTATTTTGCAACTGTCTCAGGGTCAATAGGAGCATCTTTCTTTCCAGGGCAAGGTGAGATGCCTTTTCCAGTTATGCCACACAAATGTGCTTTCACCCTATGGTATGAACTAGAATATTGAACATCACACCCATTGCATTTCCAAACATAACCACCACCACCTGGAAGCTGTCTTATCATTTCAACATACTGCCATAGAGGAGAATTTGCATTTGTTTTGAACTTTGGGTTTGGTTTAGCTATGGAGCCGGAGGTAGAACCCATTGACATTGTGATTCCTATGGCAATTTGTTTTGCAAACAACACATTCAAAATTTGAATGAAAACAAAATATAATAATTTTTAAAAAATTAAAACCTAGCTCTTTTGAATCTTGCACAATGTATACATTCATAGAAGAACAGAAAAAAAAAGATGCAAAACAAAGTTTCTGTTTGTAAAACAAAAAAAAAAGAATGAAAAAATGAGAAAAAAATGAGAAAAACATACCTTTTTGCAAAAATAATCTTCAACAATCTTTGTAGCAGCCAATGAACACTTGCAAATCTGTAGGAATGGCAATGCAATCGTTGTAGAAGCTTCAACAATCAATATTCAACTCCTTTTGTCAATCCAACAAGTTAAAATAAGAAGTCAGCCTCTTGAAATGAAAATGCTTGTTTGCAAAACAAATGAATGAAAATGAGGCAGTTTAGGTGTTTAACATGTTTTAGAGGTCACTTTTAGGGTTCCCATGGCGTGGGTCAAAGTCAAAGGGAAGAAAAACATTAAAAAAAACATAAAACATGCACTTTTTGCCGCCCACACGTTCGCCTTGGGTTCGCCTCGGGTTCTGCCCGGGTTCGCCCGGGTTCTTCACTGGCGAACCAAGGCCCAAATGCAAGGACCCTGGCCGAACCAGCAGGAGGACCGGACCAGGACCCGGACCCAGGGCGAACCCGGACCAGGACCCGGGCTAGAACCTGAAGAACCGGCTACATAGAGTGATAATGGTGACCTAAGAGTTGATTAGTTCTGAAATCATCAATCAATTTCCATCATATATAAATGATTACAGGTCAAGCATAATACCCATCTAGAACTTGAAAGCATGGACAATACCAAGCGCATTTTAGAAAACTGCCAGTTAGGTTAGCTAATATTTAACAATATTTATATATTTAAAGAGTGATTATTTGTTGGTGAATAAAAAGAGAGATTAATAAAACAAGCTCGGTGTTAGTCTTCTTTTCTTCTGTTGTGTTTTTTTGTTTCTTCTTCAAAATGCTTTGTTTTTCTCTTGTTACCTTCTTCAACAATAATTCAAATTGCAAGTTTGCACCTCTCTTGTTGTTCCCATCCCACGAAAAATCAGTGATATGGGCCAAATTTGTCCCTTGGAAATTTTGCCACACCACTATAAGTTCCTGAAAATCCAGCTCAAAAGCCACAGATTGAAAAAAGCATTGAGCCTCATTAATTTATACCTGTTCAAAATAGGAAGGACAGTGGAATATGCCCCCTCTCAGTTTTAGATTGTTTCCTACAAAAATAACCCAAAGACAGCAGAGCAAAAGATAGCAGCTCTGGTCTCCAATGTGGAAGAAATTGTTACATAAGCTATGAAGCAACAAAGCAAAGTGATGTTTCAACATTTGTGAAAATGAAAATTCTTAAAAAATATTTATTCCTAGTAAAAGTTAAATGAATGCATTTCAAAGATAAAATCTCTATATCATCCAAATGAACTTGGAAATCCCTATTTTATAAGTGAACACTGAAAATTGATGCACAGAAAGTGCACGATTGGTTTTGTCAGATATAATCCTATATTTCTGTCAATCACCTCATTTATCATAAGAGATCATTGTGGCAACCCTCAAGATGTCAAAAACATGTGCATTGCTGATGGGATAATCACAGTGACCAAAAGATAGCACATATCTCATTTATGCATGGGAGCAATCTGTTGTTGCCATCTGGCCAGAATATTATGCCCACAAATATGTTGAACAACTGTACAAACACATGGTGGAGACAGCATAGGAGAACATAGCAGCTCTGTCTCAGATCTGGCAGACAAGAATCAAGAATGAAGAAAAAATAAAGACATTTAGTACCAAAGCAGCCTTTATTTATATCTGTAGCAAGAGATAGAGTTTTCAGATGTCAAGACTTTGGGCCAAACTTGCCATTTTTTAAAATAAAAAATGGTGTTTTATTAACTAAAATACAAAGATCACAAGAGCAAGAACGTCCAGCAAGGGCTGGGACTACAACAAAGAGACAGAAGTGTTACAAAGAGGCAAGAACAGCAAAGAAGCCAAAGAAGAACAAGCTTTTAGCCTTGATTGTGCCATATGCAGAGAGATAGTGCTTGAAGTTTGACTCTCTGATTAGACATATAATCTTTGAAAGTGTTTCATTTCAGAAGATATGAAGTGTTCTCTGATTTTATTAATGCTTCTCGCCAAGTGTAAAATGGAAAGACACTTGCACTGAAGGAAATTTGCTGCATTGATAATCAACTTCAAGTCCTCATAATTCTGTAATTTTGTGATTCCTTGTTCTTTAGCTAAGAGCAGACCCTGCGTTAGTGCCTGGGCTTCGGCAATGTTGTTAGTAGCTGTTCCCAGGCCAAATGCATATTTAAGCCAAGTTTTACTAGCTGAAATAATTACCCATCCACCTCCTGCAGTGCCAGGGTTTCTTTTAGAGGCTCCATCACTGAAGAGCAAACACTTTCTACTTTGGGTGCCTGGAGAGCTGTCACATAGAAGAGCTTGAGCATTTAATTCTATAACCTAAGGTGGAATTTTGTTTTCGTTGAAGACTAAATGTAATAGGTATGAGATTTCCAAATAGCCAAAACATGTATCTTGGAAGGAGAAGTATAATAGAATGGGACCAGAAGTTTTCCTTGTGAATGCTCTGAATTTGTTTATGGAGCACAAGTGTCTCTTGGAAAGAAGCCAGGAAGCGGGCAGAGTAAATGGCATTTTCCAGCAAAAGCCTTCAAATCTCACAAGTGAATCTGCAATTTATAAAGAGATGATTACAAGTTTCTTCCTCCTGCTGGAAAAAGATGCAGAATTTGGTCCCATGAAGTCTATTCTCATAAGATTAGTAATTCAATTTCTGATTTTGTACCAAAAGCCAAGAAAGATATTAACTTTCAGGATGGGCCCTTTGTGCCATATATATCACCATTTGTCCATAGTAAGAAAGCTACCTCTTAACATCTCATAAACTTTGGAGACTAAGTAAGTATTAGAGGCCTGTAAGTTTCCCCAAATAAGCATGTCCTCAACAGCAGGGTTAGGAGGAATCCTTGCTTCCATAGATAGGGAGAAAGCAAGCCAATCAACTTTCAAGTTCAATGGAATACCAAGATCAGCTTAATTCTTGATTTTTAAGAATGCTAAAGTCCATTATTTGACCAAGGGAATGGAAATTATTGAGAGAAGGTCATTCTTTAAGTTGGACCAACAGCTTAGTTTGAATTGCCCCAGGATTTTGTCTTCAAGGAAATGAATCTCCTTGCCATTACCAGGCAGCTAATAAATGTGCTGCGAAATGATAGGAAAGGCACTTTCTAGGTTCTCCCGGATCTGGGATTTCTTTACAGAGGGGGCAGAAATCAAGGTGCCTATTTTAACTTGGCATTTATATTTTTGGGCCAGGAGGTTAGTCCACCATCTGCCATTAGAAGAGATCATTCACCAGAGGAGCTTGGCAGCCAAAATCTTTTGATGTTCTTGGAGGCTTTGCAGCCAAAACCCCATTCCTTTTTGCTCCTAATCAAATGCTGCCATTTTATTAGATGGAATTTCTTCTTATTATCATTTTTCGTTCCTTCCCACGTAAATCTCCTTAGGAGTTGTTCCATCTTCTACATGATTCCTTTGGGGGCACTAATAATGCTCATCTGGTAATTAGGAAGAGTGGCCAAAACTGTGTCAAGTAAGAGGACCCTAGCAAGGGACTCAGCCAAATGTCAGACCAGCTCTTAGTCTTTGCCTTCATTTTGCTTATATTTTTTCCCAATGAAAAAAAATACTTGGGGTCAGTGAAGGTCTGAAGGATATAGGCATACCCAAGTAGTAGAAGGCTTGCTTATGAATTTGTAACCAAGAATTTGAGAAATCTCAGTAGCCGTATGATGATTTTGATTAGAGAAATAAATGAAAGAATTTTGGTTAATAATCTTGATCTGTGTGGCTTCAGAAAATTCCTTGGGGACACAGGCAAACTGTCTTGCAATTTGAGCAGTGGTTCTTCCAAGAAGAATGTATCTTCACCAAATTGGGAATGGTTCAGTTCCTTACCACCCTAAGTGGTAGGAATCCCCAAGAATTTTTTTAATTGTCTATTCTGTTCCAGCCTTTGCCTAACAACTCTGCAGTGATGATGTATAAGAAAGGGAAAAGAGGGCACCCTTGTCTGAGGCCATGCAAAAGACAAAAGAAAGGAGTGGAACTGTTATTAACAAGAGGAACAATCCAGGGACTATCAGACTATCAATACAGGCCTTAATCCAATCAACCAGATCAGACGTAACTCCCTATTTTAGCAAAGTGTGATACAAGTGTCATGCTCTTACTTTGGTAGTGCAGTTAATCCCACGCTCTTACTTTGGAAGCACTAATAGTCCCGCACAACCCACTCCAAAGTGGCAACTAGCAAATCAACATGTTGGCATTTAAATTCGCACCTCTGGAATGCGTATTTGAAACGGACAGCTATGCACAGTAAAACTGCTCTTCAAATTAGGAGGGGAAGCTCCCTCTTGCTGATGGTGTTGAAAGAAAGTAAACTAAAAAACTAAGTTGCCTAACTTTTTGATCAGCTAGAGCACAAGGTTTATTAAACACTAACGTTGCAACTGAGATTTTCTGATTTAAGAATTCCAACTACGACTAACTTAAGCTAAAGACGTTTCTAACTTCTCAAATAATACGCAGAGCAAGAGAAACTAGAAATGAACAAGGTTGATTCTCTGACAAAGTGCTTCAATAAACTCTTTCTCAACATACATCTACACACTTCAATGTAAGCTGAAATTAAGATCACAAAAGCATAACACAAATAAGGGAAATCTAAGACGTTATACCAAGGCAAAGGAGGCTCATGATTTTATTTCTCAAACTTCTGGAACAAAAATAACTAAACACATGCCTGGAACAAGTGCTTGCAGCTAAAGAGGCTTGCAAAACTTGTTCTTACGCAAAAGAGAACAACAATTACAACAACTCCTTCTTGGCTAAAAGAGACTCAACAATTCGCTATCATAAACACACTTGAACAACATTGAATAACAAATAGAAGGCACTTAGGCTCAGCGTTTTGTTATCACTAGCATGGTTCAAGATAACTAATGAGCAAAGGCTCTTATTTATAGGCAAACAGAGTAGGGAACCCTAAAATCTCCTTGCTTTCACAATCTAGGCTTGCTCAGCAAGCAAGATTTATTTCTAAATCTAGAAAGAAGATAACATCTAACACCTAAGAAAGCAGAAAAAAGGGGAAACGCCAACTCTAACATTTATCTTCTTTCTCTTCTTCAAAGAATGGATAAGAATTGCTCCAAGAATAGAAAGAAAGTGGAAAGAAAGCTTCTAGATAAAAGCCATTTCAAATCTCAATCACATCCGCTAAAAAGCAGGAAACTGTGTCCTAGTTCGGTGCATCTATCCCATCAATAGCAAAGTTGCGTTTTTCCAAGATATCTTCTCCATTTGCAATTGATCTCAGGAAATCTTCAACCTCATTGGCCGCTTTTTTTAATCTTGCTGACATCATGGCAAGGTGATTCATTTTGCCACCAACTGTATTGCTGCTATCACAGTTGCGAACAACACTTTGAAATTGAGTTTGTACTTCATCTAGCCCGACGTAAGAACCATCTTCAAGATTGTACCGAGAAGGAATCTCTGTAATAAACTCATTGATGAAAAGAAGAGCTTCGATCACCCTTTGTCTGTAGGCAATAAACTCCTCAGATATCCTCTCGTAAGTTTTAACCTTGAAGACATGACGCTCTCTCCAAACAAGGATCTGCCTCTTGTGTTCTTTTGAAGCCGTTGAACCATAGGCTGTATCTAAATCAACAATGATGATTTCATGCCTTGGTTTTACTTCAGCCAATGTTTGTTCAAACCCTTGGATACCTTGCCGCAACTCATGAGCGTTTTTTCTCACTGAAACATCCGTGCCAAGATCTCCTTTCCTCTGACAATGAAACTGTCGATCCACTCTTGAGTTTCCTTCCCACAAATTACCAGCTGTCTCAATTGATGACGATCAGCTGGTGTCTCTAAAACTTGGGGCAGCAACTGGGTCGCCTGTGAAGTACCCTGGACAAGATTAGAAATGAAAAGTCTGAGCTGCTGTATTTTAGCCTTGAGGGCTGCTTTGTCTTCTCTGTCCTTGATCACTCTTTCTTGAAGGCTTTCAGACACAACTTTGAATAGACTAACATCTGCATGTCTGGTATTTTTACCAAGATTAGCCTTGACCATCACGAAGTTGTCCATCTCAACTTCATCTTTGTTTTTGTCCTCTGGGGGTAATGCAGTCTCCATGACTATCTCACCATTAGGATTCCTATCAAAGTGAACTTGCTTCTTTGCTTTCTTCTTAGGAGTTTCCTGATAGATGTTATCAAGGTCGTCAAAATTCACCTGATATGAAGGTCTTCTTCTTACCCTTCCCAAGGAGCTCTCAAGCCAAGACACGGTAGTATCTTTACTAACTTCCTTAGGAGGTACAATTGCAATTTCTTCATCATCTTCAATATCAAGGTCAATGTGGATTGGTGAAGATCCTGTCAGTGGAATGGAGTCATGTGCTAAGGGCGCTTCTTCTGTCTCCTTCTGAGGTACAGGCTCTTCTGGAGGAGCTTCTGCTTCAACCGTTGATGGCTCCTGTATGACTATACCTGAGAAGTCTAGCCTCCTTCTTACATTTTTGGTTGACCTGCTGCCCTTCACACCATCTTGAGACTGACTTACGCCTTTCCCTTTTGATTGTGCTCTAGAAGAGGAGGGAAGTGATGACTGTACCCTTGGCGGCTTTGCTGCCGGTATGGACTTCTTCCTTTTAAGGATTAGGAAAACGTTGCTATGCTTGAGGACTTGTCTTGTCCTGTCTTCAACTGAGAGGGACTCTTTATTAGCCCAATTGACTTGAGGAAGGGGTTGATCTTCAATTCCCTTTCAGGCATACATTGGGAGTAACACATCCTCATCATCATCTGACAATCCTTCGATATCCTCTGATAGGCAGTCTTTCATCTGATGAAGAGTGAGCCTACTGTAACTGCGCCTCTGCACCTCAAACTCATTTGTATAATTGGTCCAAAAATCTTCAAGGGCGGAAATGTGAGCATAGTTTCTCTCAAGTTGGCCAGCGTAGACACCATGAGGGTCATAAGATCGTCTCTCGCTGTAAGGCTTGAGACCAAGTTTGTCTTACTCATCTCCCATGGTTTTAGCATCTATTGCTGTCCTGCATGTATAGATTCCCAGTCCCAATGGAAAATTGAGGGCGGGTTTCTTTCTATTCCGCAAGAATACGTGGACATCATTTGCCTTCCTTAAGAACTCCATGAAGACAACTTTGTCTGATGGGTACCTTGGTAGCATGAGCGGGGCACTGGAATAGCCATAGACTCTAAGATAGGTGAAAGTAGGAAATTGTATGAACCAATCTGCCCACTCCGCCATCACTGCTCTGGCGACTGAAGAGATACAAACGTGCAATTCATTGTCCAAGTCCCGCACTGTGTACATCAAAAAAGCCTCATTCACCCTCTTGTAGTGATGCAGTGACTTCGTGAATTCCAACTGAGGATCTAGTAGTTGTAGATATGCTGTACGCTCAATGATCCCTTGGTGTTCAACCCTTTGAATTGACCTTGGTAGGCCACTAGGTAGACTAAGTAAGAAACCATATGGAACTCATGAATCTGAAAATATTTCGTTATCTGCTGATGTAGGCTGTCACTGATCAAGGTGGGCCAATCATAGAACTCAGTCTTCTTCATGATATGGGGTATAGCGTAGAACATCCAAGGCTGAAACTTGGTAGCATCTTCTTGTCTAGTGACCCTGTTGAGCAAGGTGATTATGATAGTAATCTCGTCTTTGAACTCGCCTCGTCCGATGTTCTTAGGCAGAGTCTTATGCTTCTCCTTCATCCACCTTTGAGCAATCTTCTTGCTATAATTGTCCTTGTGCATTTCCCACATCCTCTCGCATTCGCCCTTTGAGATAGTGACACTTTCAGGCCAAGGGGGAATGGAGAAACATTTCTCGATCACATTAGGTTTTAAACTGCAGATCAATCTGCCATCAATTGATTGGATCTCCCTTGTAGCCAGATTGTAATGCTTGATGCAAGCGATTACTTGGTTTGTTAGTTTAAATATTAGAATATTATGTGTGAAGAAATATTAGAATAACAACTCACGTAATTATGGGTGGTTAAATATTTTATTACTTGGTTTGTTAGTTTAAATATTAGAATATTACGTGTGAAGAAATATTGTACGGGATTGTAATATTCAAGTTGTTAGAACAACTTGTCTATAGAAAGAATTGGTTAGAGGAGGTTATACTAGTTCTCCTATAATTTAGGAGATAACACTCCTATATATATGTAATAGCTTATTGAATGAAGAGGAGTGAAGCGTATTATTCTATGCTTAAAATTTTATGTAGCTTCTAAAAACTTTGCCCATTTTTCTCTCATGGTATCGGAGCGATTAGCAAATCTTGGGCTTTGTATTTGTACCTACTGCCTATTTAGTGTTAGTGGTAGGCTATAAACTTTAGAATAGATCATAGCAAGTGCTGGAATAGAGGAAAAATATACGTCTCAGATCAATTCATTATTCAAGCTTCCCCATTTTGATTAATCTTGCATACCACCTCTTCCTGGATAGCATAGACACCAAATCTTGCTTGCAGTAATGTGACTCTACCTCTTCCCTTAATTCAAAACACTGGGTGCACTTGGTGGAGGAAACTAATGAAAGGAGTAGCCTTGATTCCAAGGCTAGTTTAGTAGGTTAGGATCGCAAAGAGATAGACAAAGAAGAGAGCAATAACAATTGGATCTTCTGAGCCTGACAATTATCCTTCTGATGTGCAAAGGCGTTGGGACAAAAGGAGGTGAATCTTGAAATGCTTTGTAGGCGGCTATATTTGAAGGAACGTGGAGTTCTCTATATATTTAGATTGAAGGAGAAGGCACGAGTGCCTGAAGTAGAACAAATCTCTGATGGGCACAATATCATTCTTTTTGTCGGGATTTCTCAAGTTCGTAATTTCTTCTTCTAGCCGCAGGTCTTGATTAATATTGTCTTGTGGTCTGCTTATTCTAACAAGCTCGTGATAGTCTATGTTCAAGTGTGAGAAATCATTCTGTGAACTCTAATAGCACTGCAGTTTGAAATTAATGGGAGTGAATGTTTGAAGAGTCGTGAAAATATATACCATTCAATGTTAAGGATTGCGTGGAGATATTCCATGAAAGGAAATTGCCCTTTTCTTGTCTCATTTCATGGCATTTCAAAGGGATATCGCTGGGTTATTACACTGCTCTTGTGGTATTAGTATAAGTATGGTCTATTTTTATGAGTTTTAATTGTCGTATGTTTGAGTATAAAAGTGTTAAAAATTATGAAAAATAAAAATTGTTTAAATTGTAATTGGATGCATTATCGTTTGTATACGACATCCATCTTGAAATTGAGCCTCAAAGCCAAATTTACTAAGTAAGTAGCAAATCATTGGAGGATGGAGGCACAGGAGGTTGGAGGACACTTAGTGACCTCTCGTCAGTCACCAACGATGAGGCCGCTTATCAGCTCTAGTGGCATTTCATTTTCTATTCTTTTTAGTGTGGTGTCTGAATGTTGGAAAAATGATTGTATTGGAGAGCAGATGACTGCAGAGATCCTCTGATTGTGGAGATCCTCTGAGTGTCGTACTTCGTTGGAAGATTGTCGACTGGTGAATACGTTCACTGGCAATAATGGCCATGTGCAACAAGATCTAGACAACAAGATCCAGACAGTAGTATGCAACATGATATGATTTTCTTTTTAGTATTCCTATTTGTGTGAATAAGTGGAATTTCACATTGTGGGGGGAATAATAACCAATGTTCCATTCCTATTTGGTGCCAAACCGGCTAAAGTCAAGGACAACTTCTAGTGGCAGTGGCAGTTGTCTATGTTGTTCGAGATCGAGTGGCAGCGATCGATAACGGTGATTGCAATTAAGAACATTGTGTTCTTATAGAATGTAATGTGAAAACTTTTCCAATGTGAGTTTTTCATATTTGTGATATGTATGTTGATTCCTATATACTTCCCTGATGTACAAGCATAGTGGCGAACAAAAGCACCAGAGTAAGTCAATTCATGGATCTTGAAAGGGTTTGTGGGAGGATCCAGAAAACCACATGAGGTGGATAGATGGTGGAGGTTCCTGTTCACGTCAAGGTTTGTGGTAAGCATGTTTAAAACCATGGGAGGAGAGAGCCTTTCTTTGGATCAAGGTCATGAGTCAGTTGGACATGCCACAAGATGAGCATACTGCAGATGAAGGGTGTGAGTTCGTACCCTGTTCACACTAAGGGGGGGAATGTTGGAAATTAGTGTTCACATGCATTAAAATAATAATGTGGTGTGTAAAGTAAAGTGAGTTGTAATAACAACTCACATAATTATGGGTGGTTAAATATTCTATTACTTGGTTTGTTAGTTTAAATATTAGAATATTATGTGTGAAGAAATATTGTACGGGATTGTAATATTCAAGTTGTTAGAACAACTTGTCTATAGAAAGAATTGGTTAGAGGAGGTTATACTACTTCTCCTATAATTTAGGAGATAATACTCCTATATATATGTAATAGCTTATTGAATGAAGAGGAGTGAAGCGTATTATTCTATGCTTAAAATTTTATGTAGCTTCTAAAAACTTTGCCCATTTTTCTCTCATTCATGTCAGCAGTCCCACAATCCACCTTGTGTTCAATCAACAATCAGTCCAAAATTGACTTTTCAAAAAATTTAAAGGCTTGCACTTTTGTCCTAACGACTCACAAGAACTATTGACTCCCATCACATCTTTTCTCATTAAGAAATTCACTGAAAATGACAAATTCCATGAAGTTAATGCATGATGCTAACTCAAAGACTGAAAATAGCAACCATAGTCTTAATGATATTTCAATTTTACCTTATTTTTTGGATCAATTGTATTGCATCCTTCAACTAGTTCTACAAACTCATGATATACTCAAGTCCCCCAACTTGTTGCTTCTTCTACCTTGCATATAACACACCTTTTCAATTTCATGCCCTTTCAAAGTCCAATTCGTTCTAAATATTCCAATGTTCTAAGGCAAAATTGATTTTGCAACATTGGCTAACTAATAGTTGGAAGTTTTCTTCTCTATCAACCACTTCACTGATGCTAAGAATATCAAATGTTGAGTTGAAGATGTACACAACGATGTTACACTCAAGGGAAGCTTACAACACCCAACACGGTCACTTTGAAGAAGTTTGTCACCATCATTCTTGAAGGGTATTATCGTCTTTGTTGGCGATTCAATTCGCACCTCTGGAATGCGGATTGGAAACGGACAACTATGCACAGTTAGACTGCTCTTCGAATTAGGAGGGGAAGCTCCCTCTTTTTTTATTATGCTTAAAAAGAAATATTAAACTAATTGCCAATCTTTTTATCTCAGCTGAGAGCACAAAGTTATAAAACTCTTTGTGTCATAGCTGAGGTTTTCTTTGGTTTCGTAACTTCAACTACAACTAAGCCTATTCTAATAATGCTTCTAATATCTCAAGTAAATTCAGAGCAAGAGAGCTAGAAGTAAACAGGGAATGATTGATTTGACACAAAGCTTAAATAAGCTCACATCCAGAATACCGACAAAAATTCACCTATTGAGTAATGAGCAAAAACGAGCTACAACTATCACAAACCAGCAAACTGAAAATTGAGAAAAACACTCCAAAACCTCAGAAAACTTCAAACATCTTCATCTCAATAAGCTCCATCTGCTCTTTGGAGTAAAGAATAGTCATTATCTTAGCTAGTTGCTATCTCTCAAGCAAGAAACTAAGTTTGCTAGGAGGTATGCATTCTTCGAAGCGAGTGAGCAACCATTTCGGCAGCACTTCGTTATATTTTTTCATGGATAACTAGAATGAATCCCAACACTCTTATTTATAAGCTTCTCCACCAATTCAAATTCGTTTCCCTCCAATTAGGGCGCCCACATGACATTCACATTCACATTCACCTTTTGTCATTTGCATTTCATTTAATCATCTCTCCAAGTCGTCCATTTCAAGAAGGCAATATACTTTATCAAAAATGCAAATAAAGGATATGTTAGGCGTCCAAAATAATAAAGTGAAATACATTAATAAAAATCACTTATCTCTCCATCAAGGCGTCCACCAAGCCTTAGCAATATTTCACTTTATTAAAAGATTTTACTTCACCAAGAGAAGCGCCCAACACAAGCTCTGACTTAACAAAAATAACTCCAAGAGTGTGGGAGACCAACTGCTCAAATTGACCTGCCAGATATAGCCTGGGAACTGGCTTGCTGAAACCCTGCTAAAAATAGCACTTACTATAAATAGCATACTGCTAAAAATAGTGTGTCCAAATGCATTTTAACCACATTCTGAGTAGCTGTCGCAACTTACTAAAAATAGTAAGTCCGGAAAAGTTACCTGCTTCAGTTGCATGTCACACCATTGCGAAGCTCTCTGAAAACCCAGAAGGAATTTAGAATCCAAATTGCAAAACTCCAACATGCAAGCCTCCAAAACTGCCAAAACATCCTCCTAGAAAATAGGAAACCCTAATTAATACTTTCGACTAGCCTACAGGCCTTCGGGATAGGCTAACGGCCAACTGCACTGATCACTACTAAGAAGGGGACATTACAAGGATGCTCCTACATCAATGCACATGCCCTTCACCAATTCCTCCATTGTCATCTAGTTGGATGACATTTTCATCTTTAGTAAAACTTGGAAGGAGCATTTTGAATGGACTGCATTATCGACCATGCCAAAAAACATGTATATCTCGAGAAGATCAAGGTGATCAAAGATTGACCAACTCTGTAATTTCACAAAACTCATAAATTTACTTGGATTTGCAAAATTCCATTGTTGGTTTGTTCTTGAATTCACACATCTAATGGCTATCAAATTGAAGCATGCTCAAAACAATTGTTTTTCATTGGATTATTGTAAAACAGTGCACCTTTAAGGAGCTCAAACTATGGCTTTGTGTTATTCCAACCTTGGCCATGCTTGACACCATTCAATTCTTTGAGATTGAAACCAACACATTTGACTATAAACTTGGAAGCTTGTAGTCAACACAATACTCACCCAACATGGGCCTTTGATTACATACCACTCTAAGATATTGGACGAGGTTTAGCTTTACTCCAAAAACTTTGAGAAGGAAGTATATGTCGTCATGCAAATAGTAAGGAAATGTTGAAATTCCATCTTAGGGAAGGAGACCATCGTTCACTCATCATAAGCTACTTCAATTTCAACATACATAGACCAAGTTGTAGAATGAGTGTGCTATGAAGTGGATGAAGAACTTGCAATAATGCCATATAGTTATCAGACACAAGAAAGGAAAGTACAATAAGGTCACATACTACATTAGTCACACACTTGTTTGGATGCTCATTACAATGTTTAACACTCATGGCCACATACTACCTTAGTCACACACTTGTTTGGACACTCATCACAATGTTTAACACTCACGGCCACAACTTTTCTAATTGGGTTTCTCTCTACTCAACATAGACAAAATTCACACTAGCCTATACCACTCTTGTGTTGTGCAAATAGGTTGCTGACTTTTGGCTGTTTGACCAACTTCTCTACAATTTTAGGCATCTCCTTGTTCCCGTCAAATTGAGCAAGATCTTTTTTGCACTTCAATAGTGCTCCTTTTGGCCTCATGTGAAAAGACAAAGTGCCACATCAAGTTATACATTCCTTGTTGCATTTCCAAGCCAACAAACACAAAGCTTTGACTCTATACAACGCTGTTGGTTCCATCCAAGCCTTGGGAATCTATCAGCATCCATTTCTTGTCAATGATACCAATCATAAAGTACCAAAATGACTATGTTTTCTGTAGTCAATAGATTTTCCAAGATGATCTTTAGGATCTTGCACAAGAAAAACATCAACACACCAAACACAATGCATCTTTTCTTTAATCATGTTTGGGCTCATTCCAAACTTCTAACATCCTTCGTGACAAACAACAATCCAAGGCTTGTCGATCATTTTTGGCATGACTTATGGGAGATATTGGATATTCAAGACCAGTTTACAACATTCCATCCTTACAAATGGGGAAACAAAGGTGGTTAATTGCAAACTTGTCTATTTGTTGTGCATGTACTATAGTGCACATCCATGCACCTAGGATGATAATCTACCCTTAATTCAACATGCCTACAACAAAGCTATGCACATTTCTACAAAGGATTCCAACTAGGGAATACCCTTGACATTGCCTATTGCATGCTAGTAACCAATCGGTCACATTCACAAGAGAATTTAATGCATGGACATTGTTCTTTTGTTTTAGCACATCCAACAAGTTTCCTATAAGGTTCAACATATCCTCCCATATCAACAACAAAACCAAAAACAGACATTATACACCTCATGAGCTCAAGTGGTGATAAGGTCTTTCAACACCTTTAGAAAGAACACTTCAAGGGTCAACAAAGAAAGATCAAGTGCATGTCCTATAGTCCTTACAAAAATACTTTGTGCATGAAGAGAGTGCTTTTGTTCTTGATCTACCACCATACTTTGTTTTTCATCCAATACTCAATGTTGAACTCCTCAAGCCATATATTCTACCTCTACTTTGTTAGTGTTTTAACTTGTCTTTGAAAGCCAACCCAAAATGCAAAAGTGTATAAGGATAAAGCTCTCTTCAAATTATGAGGGTAAACTCCTTGAGATCTAAACTAAACCTAACCACTAAGCTGATCCTAGACACCAAACTGTATAAAAGATATAAAAACATCTATACTATGCAATATCTCCTCAAGGGATTTGCATTAATGAGATGACTGCTTGCCTATGTTTTAGCCTTGGATACAAGCACCAAAGTTGTAAAAGTTGTCTTGCAAGCTAGATTTTCAAATAGTACTAATGAAAGTAACTTAAACTAAACACAAAATCCACACCTTCCTGCTAGCTAAAACTAGAGACCAAAAAAATTATTGCATTCAATAAGATTAAAAGGAATAACACAGATGACACTAACTCAAGGAAAAAAAAAATTAAGTTATATACAAAGCCACATCCTAGTTGAGCAAACAACATCAATACAAAGCTTGACAACTTGTTCAGTTGATAAGTAGGAGGTATTTTTCCACAGCGTGTCAAATTATGATATTGCTATCAGGATTCAATCGTGTAGTTTCAAGTCAAACTCATTGACCCATGTTTCATGAGTAGTGGTTCAACAAGAACCCATCTCTCATCATATCGAATGGTCCACTTAGCACTCATTGCATCTAGGTGATGCTCATAGAGGTGAAGCACTGGTCCGTCCTGGGAGGTCACCCATCCCAGTACTGCTCCAGCTCAAGCGCGCTTAACCAGGGAGTTTTCTCCAAGGTTAAGCCCGCTTGAGTTGTTACCCCATTTGCAAAACCTTCAGCAAGTGTTGTGCCTTATGAACCATTCATAATAGAGCCCCTTTAGCTCATCAATTGATAAGTAGGAGGTATTTTTCCTTTAATCAAAGGAATTACAAACATATAAACACCCTAAATAACAATTTCAGAGACATAAGCATAGTGTCCGTTATCAATCTTCTTCATGTCATGTTCTCAAAGCACTTATATATAGCTTACAAGATGCCCTATTTTAGGGATTTAAAATAATAATTACTTGTCCCTAAAATCATTAATGTAAAGCTCAAATGCTTAAAGCTGTAAAAATGTAGGAAATAAAAGAACTTTAGAAAAACCTAATCTACACAACTAATAAAAAAAAGCAGCCTCAAAATAGTCTCAATTTTTCACCTAGAAATAGACAATGATTGGAATAGCAATCTCCAAAATTAGCAATTCAATGTAGAAACAGCCTCTATGTTTCCAAAACCTTCCACTTTGAAACTTTTGAAGAACTTTAAAACCTTGACCATCCATCTTGTGACATACTTTATCAATTCAACTTAAAAACTCAAATCTGATGTCCTCTATGAAAGTAAGGAAATTTTAGAGTTCTAAATCCATGGTTTTTATCTGGTCAAATTTGAACACTATTATTAATTCTCTAAACAAAGATATGCCAATCATCAAATTTGCAATGCTTGTCACTAAAAAATAAGTTGGAAACTTCTTTCATTGCTTGTTGAAAACAAATATGCAACCCAAGGATTTCATCTGCAAGACATTCAAAACCCTAGACAGCTAAGATAAGACAAACGTGCAATTTATTTTTATTGGCCAATCTAATCCTTCGTGTTGAGTGATTTTAACCTCTTGGCCGATAGACAACAATGTATGGGTGCAATTTTGAATGTTATAATGGCTAAGAATCCTTGGGGTCATGATTTCCTTTATAATGTTGACTACAACTTGTTATTTGTGTGACTTAGACACCTAGGTGGCAACTTATTCCCAATTTTTCAGATCATATCTATCATTCATGAATGTTTATATCATGCCATTTCATGTTCATGCTGGCAATATTCACCCAAATCATGCAACTAGTTACTCCTTGCAATCCTTTACCGCCCTATTGCATGACCCAACTACTTTATCCTTTAACACCTAATCATGCAATTTATATTAATACTCATGCTTTAAAATGATTTTGATGATTGCATTGGGGCAAGTTTGAGATCCTTTGCTTTTGAAAGCTTAGATCAGCTCCGTGAGTTTTCCAACCTCTTCAAATTTCCTCTACCATCTCTCTTTATTGCATGTAACAAGGTGATAAAACACAAAGACCATCATGAAGACAAACAACCTTTCCTAAGGACTAGTCACAAGAGACCTAGAATGACAAATGGTATTTGTATCTCTTCAACTTACTTCATTGTTGACAAACAACTCAACAAAACATGGGAAAACAAGGCTCAAACACTAAGTTTTGCAAGGGTGTAACAATAGGCTTTGTCTAAGGACCACGACATATATTTGTGGTGTAAGAGAAATTCAAATCTCAGTTAAAAAGCATCAATGTCTATCCATTGAACAAAGTGTCAAGCCTATTACTAACACCTATACAAATAGCTAACCTAACCTAAACAAAACTGAGATGAAAGCAAACACATCATGGAAAAAGGATACACATTAGTAAAATTTGGGCATTTTAGGTGTTTCCATAATGAACCCCATAGGGATTAGGACCAAGAATCAACTTGCTTCTGTACTTAAATAGGGGGTGGCAAGGGTGGTACCCAGGTTTTTCTGCAACGTATTTAAAATTTAGCCATCCAACTCTCGAGTCATGATGATGATTATAAAAGAGAAACACTAAGGCTCTATTAGATGTCATATTATATGAGCCTTATAGCAGATTCCTTTTTCTAAATAGTAGAGATGATAAGTATAAATATATTGGCTCATATTATTAAAGCTTATAGATATTTGGCAACTTCAACTGATTCTTTCTATACGTACTATATTTATATGATGGCATGTTTTTCTCTTGTTCTGTTCATTTGTTCTCTCCATTTGAATAGTGTGAACTAAATAATATCTAATCAAAAGAGACACCAACTTTACACCAAATAAAATTGTAGCCAAGTCAGAATAAGGATTAGACATGCTTCATTCAATTTTTTTTTGTTTTTGAGTGAGTTCTTTTCAGTTAAGTTATACCTCCTAGTTGGGGATGAATAGCATCTACAACTGGTTAAATTGGATCTTTTGCCTGGGATAGTTTCACTTCAAATATTTTTTTCTCATTAAAAGTCTAGATAAGATCACATATTCTTAAAATAATCAAACTTTAAAATGATAGCAGACATAATCTTTTGATTATGATTTACTATTTTATAGTGCTGGTGTTGGCAATCTGTGGAATAATAAAAGGAAAGAGGTAAACCAATTGCTAACAAGCCTTTTGTGGACGCCAAAAAGAATGCTAATTTAATATGCAAAGGATATCAAGTCCAATGCCAAAAGGAAAATGGACAATCATGACAGTATTCAAAATGTTGGGTTGGAAACAGCTGATATGGTACCTGACGTATCCACCAATAAACATAAGTTGACAGCTTGAAACCTTTTGAGGAATCAAATTTCTCGATTCCATGTCTCAGCCCAATTAAGCCTTCCTACAATGTTAGACATCCAAAGTACATTTATATTTCTCCTCCTTAATTGCAATAAAACGATTTCAAAGAAAATCCACTCTCCAGAAGTTATAAAACAACACTTCTTGAAAGCTGAAAGTGATGTATCACAAGATTGAAGAATGTACTACTTGATACTTTGGACCAAGTAAAAGTAAATACCTGAATCAAATCTCTGATATCTACACCCATATTTTCATACTTCCGAGCTATTGATACAACAAGACCTATATTGCACAATGCCATTTTTTGTGCTGCAATGGAAGATTCCATCAACTTTCTATTTAGATCCATTACGGAGATACCCATAGAAGCAGCCCATTGTGCATTAGAAGGTTCATAACCTAACTTGGTTTTCAGCCTGCAATGATATAGCAATCCAGTTATTTTAATATGATGATGCTTTGCATAGACTGTCAAAAATAAGTGGGCTTAAATAGTAATTAACTTGCTAAAGGTGCCAACAAGATATGCAAAAGAAACCACATACAAAAGAAATCAAGTTCAATTGGGTCAATCATAACTTGGTTCAATGCATTATCCAAGATTTGATAAAAATAAAATTTAATCATGTGCGTCATGAAGAGCTTTAATAATTAAATTTTCCTAGTAGAAAATTAGGCATAAGGCTTCAGCTGTTGACTTCATTAATTAGAGGCAGAATGCAGCTGAATGTTTATAAAATTCTGCTAAACATTTCATTGATTTGAAAGATAAACCCTTAGGGAATGTTTAAATCATGCAAGTGTCAAAGTAGATGAAGAACCACATCAAAGTTTTGTGTTGATAGAAGGATATGAATCTGATGGATCCTCTTGCAGTGAAGCGAAAAAGATGAAAAGAAAGAAAAAGAGATGACAGTTCAAGAGGAAGAACCTTTGGAAAGTATCCCTAGGACTCCTAAGTATGTGCAAAAGAATCATTTTGAAGATCAAATCATTGGAGATAAAAGCAAAGGTGTGTTGACAAGAAGAAAAGTTGCTATGACAAAGGAACATGTAAACTTTTGTTTACTTTCAAAGGTAGAACCTAAAACTGTAATTGAAGCATGCAAGGATGAGAACTAGATCAAAACTATGGAAGAAGAGTTGAGATAGATGAATAAGAATCAAACTTGGGAATTGGTCCCAAGACCAGCAAACAAGAATGTGATAGGAACTAAATGGGTTTTCAGGAACAAACTGAATGAGGATGGAAAGGTTGTTAGAAATAAGGCTAGACTTGTGTGCAAGGGCTACTCACAAATGGAAGGAATAGATTTTGAAGAGACTTTTGCTTCGGTGGCAAGAATGGAAGCCATTAGAATGTTTTTGGCTTTTGCAGCACATAAAAACTTCAAGGTGTATTAGATGTATCTCAAATCTACCTTCTTGAATGGTGAGTTAGAAGAAGAGGTTTACATCGAACAAACTAGAAAGTTTTCATTGTTAGAGAATGCTGATATGATCTGTAGATTAAAAAAGGCATTGGATGGACTCAAACAAGCTCCTAGAGCTTGGTATGCAAGATTGGATAGATACTTGTTGCAGCAAGGATTCATAAAGGGTACTACAAATAGCAATCTTTACTTCAAGGCTGAGGGAGATCAGATCCTAATTGTGGTTGTGTATGTTGATGACATAATCTTTGGAGGAAATGAAGGTATGTGCAAGAGATTTGCAAAGCAGATGAAAAAAGAGTTTGAAATGCCAATGCTTGGGGAGATGAATTTTTTCCTTGGGTTACAAATCAGTTAATTAGAAAAAAGGTATTTTTATTTCATAGTCAAAGTATGTCAAGGAAATGTTGAAGAAGTTTGGAATGGAGGATTCTAAACCAATGTGTAATCCCATGGTTACTAGTTGCAAGTTAAGCAAAAATGACGAATCTCTTAAGACATATCAGAGCAAGTATAGATCAATGATTGTTGGACTGCTATATCTTACTGTTACTAGACCGGATATCATGCATGTAGTTTTTCTTTTGGCAAGAATTCAAGAATATCCCAAAGAATCACATGTTGCAGCAGTTAAAAGGATATTTAGATACTTGAAGGGCACTTTGGATTTTGGTATATGTTATCCCAAGGATACTGTTTTTTGTTTGAATGCTTATACAGATGCAAATTGGGCAGGTTGTGCAGATGATAGAAGAAGTACAAGTGGAGGTGCTTTCTTTCTTGAAAGCAGGTTGGTTTCTTGGTTGAGTAAGAAGCAAGATTCAATGTCATTATCTACTGCAAACATAGAATATATTGCAACAACATCATGTTGCACACAGGTGTTGTGGATGAAGCAGACATTGGAGGATATTAGGGTGTCATATGTTGAACCTATTTCTATCTTGTGTGATAATACAAGTGTTATCAATATTTCAAAAAACCCGTCAATGCATTCAAGAACAAAGCATATCTCTATCCGGTATCACTTTCTAAGAGAGAAAGTCACAGAGAATGAGGTGACCCTGGAGTATGTGCCTACAAAGGATCAAGTTGCAAACATTTTCACAAAGGCTCTTCCAAAATATACATTTGAGTATCTCCAACAAAAGTTAGGGGTTATTGCCCCTCCTTTCAAATAGATGCATAAGTTGGTGCATCTGTCTAGGTGAGCTATTCAAGATACATTCTTGGCCTTGGACTAATGAAGGCTGCCTCTCAAGGGGAGTAGGTAGTGGTGTCTTCGGTTGGTGCAGTCAGAGGGAGCATATCCTGTATCCCTAAGGAGGAGTAAGTGGAGAGAGAGAGAGAGAGTAGAGAGAAAGTAGTGTGTTAGTGTTACCTAAAGTGAGGCTTTCAGGTGATGTCAAATGGAGAGATTGTTGCCCTTTGCCATTCATGTCAAAGGGAGAGAGAATGCAGTCTAAAAATCATGGAGAGAGAGAGAGAGTGCAGTCTGAGAAAGTGGTAGAAGTGTAAGGAATGTCCCAGTTAGGGGGAGAGACTGAAGTAAGAGTGAGAGTTGTCTGAGTGTTGGAGTTGTAGAGTTGCTTCTGTTGATTGATGGTTTTTAGAGCTAGTGTTGCCATCAATGACAAAGGGGGAGATTGTTGGAGATTTGTTGGTGTTGTCATTGATGTCAACCTCCAGTATGTTCAGGGAGATTGTTGGAGATTGTTGCACTATGTTGGCATTAGTGTTGTGATTTGATGTCAACCTCTAATGTGGTCATGTTGAGAAGTGTTTGTGGTATTGAACAAGTGTTTATGATGTTGTTGATGCAGCTGATTCACTTGGTTTCTAAGTGCTTTTAAGAAAATTTGAATAAGAGAGTGTGCAGTGTGACAAAGGTGTGTTCAATATTGTGCTCCACATTTTTTCATGGTTGAAGATATGCTTGTGTGGTTTGGATGTGATGATTAGAGGTGTTCAGAGGTGCTATATACAGAGTTTCAGGTTCTGGATCGTGTGGCAGTGGAAGATGTGTTTGACAGTGTGTTGCCTATGAAGAAGGTTGTCTGGGAGAAATGGAATTGCTTTGTATTTCTCTGTGTTGAGGTTTCTTGTCTTGTGGATTTGGGAATGTGCTAATGTTGTTTGTACCTATCTTCCCTTGGAGTTTTGTGTGTTCACGTGTTTCACAAGGTTGGTTAGTGAGTTGTATGCCTATGGCAGTGTTGGTGGTTGTACAGGATGTTAAGTGTTCTCAATTTCAGGTGGTTGTGATAGTGTTGTTGAATATTCTGATGGTGTTGAATATTCTTGGATGTTGTGGAGTGTTGTGTTGTGGTCCACGTGGTGTTTCGGGACCTGGAAAGGTGTGTATGTGATCGCTTGTTAGTGTTAGTGCAGGTTTGGTCGACTTGGTTTGCTAGTGCTAATTGCAGAGGTTGTTTGTTGTTTGTGGAAGTGTGGTGAAGCGTGTTAGTGTAGATTTGGGTCCTAGTTAACCCTTGGTGTGGTCTGCCTTCACTTTTTTCCATTGCGGAAGTGTTTGGTGCTGACTTATTTGTTGCTTGCATGTTTGAGGTGTATACGTTTCATTGAGGCCGACATAGAGAAGGTTTCTGAGGTTGTGGAGGATATATAAGCAAGGTTAATTGTTGGAGATGTGTGTGGCAGATGTGCGCGTATTGTATGATGCGAATGTGATCAAGTGTGGTGATTTGAGTGCAAGATTAAACGCCTAAGGCTACCGGACGTAGTGAGCAGAAGGTGTCTACTTTTTCAGTGTGCTTGAAGTTGCTAGAGGCAGTGAGCCAAAGGTCGTGGATGGTGCAAAGTTGCAGTGGTGGATTTTTCCTATTGCTTTGAGATAGTGAATCTCTCTATAACAGTCTTCTTCTATTCTTCTTTCTTCTGAACAATGAGTCCTTTGGGCAGTGAGCCATTCTTCTCTTTTGGGTAGTGAGCCATTTCGGCGGTGAGCCTATTATATTCAGTGTTGCTATTCATATATATGCGAGCTAATCCTCACCATGGTTTTTCCCTAATTAGGGTTTTCCATGTAAATTTGGTGTTCTCTTGTGTTTGGTGTTGAATGTGTTTATGTTTCACTTGTTTACATTTTGCTGATGATAATAAGGGTTTGATAGTTAATGAAGGTTTAAGGTTTTAATGTACAACTGATGCACCCCGCACCCCCTCTCAGTTGTCCTGTGTGTCTAACAGGAGGTCTATGTGGTTTCGAAGGTCTTTATTTCAGCTTGGTGGCAAGGGGCTATACCCTTCAACCCCACCCTGTATTGCAATAGGTAACACGCAAAGGGCACTGCCCCCGAACCCCATGAGAGGCATTGCCCCTCAACTCCAAAGGGGGCATTGCCCCCAAACCCCCACCAAACTCATTTGATACATTAAGTAGCTATATTTTGTATAATTTTTTTTTTTTTTCCAAAAATTTAAGTATTTTTTAAGTTGTCAAGTTTTGCCAATTTTGTTGAGTTGAAAATTTTTGGTTGATTGAGTCTGAGTTGAGTCCAAGTTTGTGAACTATGCATCCAATCCCAAACACATGGGGAGAGAAAGAGGTAAAAGCTATAGCATTATTCAATTGCATCCTTGCTATAGTTGAGAGGAGAGTACAACATCATCTGGACAGATATAAGGAGATTACAACACCTTTCAGTGTTTCACAATTGAGAGGAGTTATAAATTGCTACCATGCTCCAAGAGGGCTTCTTATTTGTATTTCCGGGTGAATAAAGCATAGCTTTTTGCTTGAATGTTTTCCGACAATGGATTTATTGTACAGTAAATCCTTGCACTCCCTTAGGATATTGTGTGAATTGTGTTGTTCATTGTATTCCTTTAGGTTTTCCCTTGTTGAAAATTGGTCGTACGATAGATTAAGAATTATGATATTACAAGAGGATGAGTAATTGTTGTACATAGTGTTATGGGGCATTTTCCTCATAGTTACAAATATTTTATCAATGAAAATAATTGATTTCAGATGTGTACTTCTAATACAAAAACATGTGTATCAACATAAGCATGCTTATAAATCTGTGGTTGATAATGTAGACTCATATATGAAGCATGAACACACTAAAATTGTCATAAAGGATGTAGATAGCAGTTTACGACTATATGGCATGTTGATTTTTAGCCCATTTATGTTGCATTTGAATAACTTTCCATTGGGTCAGTGTAATGTCCCCATTTTAGGGTTCCCTTGCTTTGCAATTGTAGGTGATTTTTTGGGTTTGTATCTGCTTGATCAGAAGGGTGATTTGATGTTACTTGTGAGCTTAGATGGCTTAAAGGATTTATTTGATGCTTTCGGGTGTTATTTCCGGCTTTTGGTTTGGGCTCCAAGATTCTTGGAGGGAGTTTCTATTTATGGAAAGTTGGCCGGTCAGCTCTGAACATCTTTATTCTTCATTGGGATCACCCTAGTGCAATTAGTTTCCGATTCTAAAGCAATCTGACAGTTCCGCAAAAATAGGTGTATTAATGGTTATATCTTAATTAAATTACTAAGGTTGCTTAAAATTAATTAAAATATTTAAAAAGGCCCTGAGTATTATAGCTCGTTGGAACCGGGATGAGATGCCTTAAATCTTGGATGCATTAAATAGGGACCTTGCGTGTCAAAATATCATTATTTTAACAAAAAGGTCATTTTCAAAGTAAAAAGGATGTTTTACTTTTAATTAAAAAGTGCATCTTAAAAAGGAAGCTTCTGGAGAGTTTGAGGAAAAAGTATAAAAGGGATTTTTAGAGCTCGTTTGTGCATTCTTGGATATTATTCTCACTTTCACTTTTGGAGAGCTTTTTCAAGCTTCTCAGGTCTGTGGGTTTGGAAACCCTAGAGCACCAATTTCAGTAGTGAAACTATTTACCCTAGCTGGAAATTGCTGAGAAATCCATTTAGGGTTTCTGTAGGTGTTTCAAAGCAAATTTAATGGTCACTTTCAGTGACCAAATTTGAGGAGATTGGTTGTTTCCAGTTGGAGCTTTTCAAGGGTTTGTATCAAAGATCAAGATTTACTTTTGTTCTTGTAAGTGCATTCAGCTGAGATTAATGGGTAATCGATTTCAAGTGTTTTAAGCAATTATCAGTTACAAGAGGGGACGTAGGCCTGCTCAAACCCTAGGCACCACAATAGACACACATTTTGGTCTTGTTCGCCATGGAGATTGATCAATAGAGACTGCATACTGAAGGGAGTGCTATTGTTCTGGGTGGCGCGTTGATTCTTGAGCTGAGCGCTTCATTTCATGACCTTGAGCTAGCTCGTTGGAGGTTGGAATCACCTTATTCCCAACTCAGAAGATTATCAGTTGCTGGACGTAGGGTCAAGCATACAGTCTGGGTGAATCAACTGCAAACTTCAAGCCATTGGAGAGTCAAGAGGGCGATTACCAGGTCTGGGCGTTTATGTTAATGTTTTTATTGAGTGTATTGTACAAGAATCGCCTTAGGTCTTTGCATCTGCTGTTAGAGACAGCCATTATGTTAAGCATGTAATCGTGGCATCAATCTACATTGCTGTTGTTAGTTCTGTGCACTGTTTCAGTTAGTTTTCAATAGTTACATTGGAGAAATCAGTCATATACAATCACTATGTATTGCTGGTGAAAACTGAATGTTAGCATCTGATTTGTATTGACTTGAAATGTCATTAAAATCATTGGTATCAGTATAGAATGAGGTTTCCTGAGTTGTCTCATTTCTGATCAGTCTTTCTGAGTATTATCATTTCATAGTAGCCATCCTGATTTTGCAGAAAAGGTCTGAAAAAAGAGTCTGAAACTGTATTTTCTGAGTATGTATACAATATTCATGTAATTGGTTTGTAAACTAGTCTGATATCATAGAATATGATTGAAAAGTGCAACTATATGCTGCTGTAGCAAAACTGGGTCTGATATGAATGTATTACAGTTTGGTCATCAATATATCTACAAGATTGTTTAGGGTCTGATGTCATAATTTGAGTGTTCCTATCATTGCAATCAGCCTTAATCATACTCAGAAACAGTGTATTATCAGTCACTGTATCTTCATGTAACCATCCTATTGCACTGCTGTTTATGTAATTCAATAATCAGTGTTATGTCTAGTCTTCCATTTAAATATCTATGTTGAGCATCTCATACTTTATCTTGACAAATGGTCGGAAACTTAGCATGTAAACTCTGATTATACTTTCCTTAATTGACAAATGAGATATGTCATATTAAGCTCATTGGGGAAAAATTATCGTTCAATTGGCAAGGGTCATTACATTCAGCAGCAAAAATTAAAGGTTTGCTGTGAACATTTGTATCAGAAATAGTTTGAGCCAATTACATATCACGTTGGTGTCAAAGTGGTTCTTCTTTATGGCTTCTTTAGGGTTTTTCTAATAGTAACTGTTATGTGTATTTGCTTTAATACTTCATATAATTGACAAGAAATTGCAACCTATAGTTCAACTGTAGGAAAAGCTTTAAAAAGAGAAAGATTCCAAGAGTTCCGTGAAATTGATTAGCAATTTCAAGGAAAAAACCAAGGGCTTGGAAAGATAATGCATCAATTGGAAAAGTATATTGAAAAATTGTTAAAAAAAAAAATCAGCCGTACAACATTTATCATAAACACCATGGTAGAGGTGAAGAAGCATACAGCCCAATTATTGCACAATAGACAATCTATTCTTAGAAAAAGGGACCAACTAAAGGTAAGGAACTATCAAGTAACGTAAAACTGACTGATCCAAATTTGAAAAGATGGACAAACCTTGATCTGTGTTTTCGTAAGGTAAAGCCGCTCTGTATTTTCTTTGACAGGTGCAAAACCTCTTCGTGAGTAAGTAACTTTTGGTTTAGCCTACCCTTCATTGAAGTTGCCATGGTATCCCTTAGTGATCCCACTTGCACAGCCACATGCTCCTGACTGCTTTGATCTGCTATTTGAGTAATGAGTTCTAATTTGACAAAACTGTCAGTTGAAGACTTCCTTCTTGCACTCTGGCACCGCTGCCTTGCAGATGCTTTCCCTGAACGGACAACTTCTGTTCTTCCATGGCTGTTCAAAGAATCAAATTCTCTGAATTTGGTTGGGTCAAAATTAAGATACCACTGTTTCTCTAGCATAGACTTCTGGAGCAATATGAGAGCTTCCAATGAACGTTCTACCTCAGGCTCAAGCCTATAATTTTCGTCCATAACTGTAGAGCTTGTGCTTGATGCCTCGTTGGTGGAAGATATTGAGAATCCATCTATATCCTCTCTAAATGCCTTGAAAGCCTTTATTTGCATTTGCCTGGCAGACTTAACTTGTGCTCTGGAATTTGAACTTTTCTTTGCGAGCACTACATGTTTCCAAACGCTAGTGGCAAACAACATACTTCTTTGATCGGGAAATGAAATCAACTTGTCTGGGGACTCTGACGGAAGAAATGAAGAGTGTAGAGGCTGCTTTCCTCCGTTGATTCTGACGACTCTGCCTATATTCATCTGTGGATTTCTTCTTTTAACTGAAGAAAAATATAATTATTCCACCCTGCAACCTATTCCAAGGATTCAAATATCATATGCAATTTCTTCCTTCGCGCCTTTCTTATGCAATTTAGTTTTAAAGAAACAGACAATCCAAACAATGATTTGATGCAAAACTTGACAGGCTCTGCCTATATTTAACGGCAAACAGAATTGACTACAAATGCACACCTTAGAGTCAAGTGAAGCTAATTTTTTTCTTATATCAATGCCAATAAAGTGAAAAAATGCCGATTAAGCAAAATTCTCGGCAGACATTTAACTGCCAGAATCAATAAGAACCCCGAAACTATTGCTAGACTACAAAATAAAACCCATCTAGATATCTCAAACCCAGAAACACAACGCAGAGCAAACATTTGAGTCTATGGTGTCAGTAATCTGTAATTTTCACACATGGAGAAGCCAAAGCAAACCATTCGCCGTAAAATGTTGCGTGCAAGAAAATACATCACCAACGCAGCAAATTTTTTTTGAACCGACGGATCGAATAAAAGTGTTCCGCCTTAAACTAAATAAACTAATCAGTTTACTCTCAGTGCGAATAAGAAAACAGATGCATTTGAGAAATTCACCCTAAAACTATGGCAATTTTAGCTGACCTTAAATGCAGTTAAACATCAGTGAATTACTCATATTCCAATTCAAAAATTAAGAACAAACTATCAAAATTCACAATGGTAACGGCACTACAATCACATCAACATTGCTAAGACTTACAACAAAATTGCATAAAATCAGCTTCGGAAAATACTGCTACGTTCAGGTAAAATGAGAACAAATTTGCTCAGCATAAAATTTCTTAGAACTTTATAATAGGTGAACTCAGGCATTTGTCAACAAAAAGTAGATAGAGTACATTAAACCTTACCAGTTGTGAGTGTTTGAAAATAGCAAAAAGGAGGAAAAGTTGTACCTGGTGTTGCACTATAGTTTTCTGCAAATATCATGCATTGTCAATGTCCGGATGAGAGAAATTTGAAGTTGTGGTTTATCACTGGCCATGTCAGCACGTCCGTGAGTACGTGGAATGCGCAAAATATTAGCATGCTTGGTCTGCTGAGATTGCGAAAAGATTTTTGAGATTAAAGGTCATTTAGTGATCCAAAATTAATCCGCTTAGATATTTGGTAAGGACTATGGCCTCATTAGGGTAGAAGCCCGCATCCTGAAGTTCCTGTTGCTAGATTTTTTTGTTGTGTTAACGGAGAGGAGTCAATGGGTAGGGTAACTTTGAGTGACGGGTCGTCATCAGTCGAGCTGACATCTCCCCATTTTTTTCCTGGCGAAAATTGGATACATTTATCAATGTTTTTGGACCATTTTTCCAAAACCACAAATAAAGAACCCAAAAAAGTTATGGACCAATAGTGGGTCAGTAAGTCATGTAATATTGGTATGCTGATGTGGCATTATATGATTGGTCAGTTTGTGTATTTTTTAAATTAAAGTGATTTGCAGTTGGATATTAAGTGTAAATTTATTGGCACTTTTATTGCTCAAAAGTGAGCTCCAGGCTGTCCAAAACTGGGCCGGGCTGTCCAAAACTATACCCACGATAGGTCCTATACCCACAATCGGCTCCTCTCCCTTAGTAGATATTGCAATGGATTTAATCACATAAAATAAATGTAATTAGCTATTTTATAATTTATTTTAATGTGCATAAAATATATGAAAAAATTTAGTGAATATGAAATAAATATTTAGATATTTATAAAAATGTATTGTTAAAAATTTTTTTTTTTTTTAGAATGAGTGTTTCATCAAAATTTGTAAAATAAGAAGTATATAATAAGTAATCTTTTATATGATTAAAATTGAGGAAGCATTGTCTTTGATTTCTATAGGTAAGATGTGTAATATGTTTGTTGATTTAAAGAATTGTTAGAATAATTAATTTGTCAATATTGGTGATATAATTAAAATTTTATTAAATTACTTGACATTATAGAGATGAAATCATTAAACTACTTTCAAAGTTTTGCTTTTAAATGATGTTTACAAGTTAAAATAAAATAATCTAATTCAACAAATTTAATTGAAGAGAGGCAATGATAAATCGAATTAAAGCTCTAAATATGATACAATTTAATAATTACATTTGAACATGAATGCATTTAACTTTAAATTAATGAAAGATGTTAGAATTTACAAATTTAGCATTTCTTGAGTAACCTCTGAAGCAAATAGATATAAAATATACATTTAAAAAATATAATTTTCATTATCCTTTATTAAATATTGTTTTTCTTATTATTTAAAAAAAAAAACAAATATGTAAATTTAATTTAATTTATTATTAATTTTTTTAATCACAATCTCTCATATTTTCTCTATATCACCTTTTCAATAAATTAAAATTATTGGCCCACAATTTTTTAAATAAAAAATAATGTCATGTATCAAGTTTTAAATACACAAAAAATTTGAAGGAACAAAATTATTATATAAAGAGCACATCTCATGTAACTTCATTTTTCGACAATTAAATTATAGTATCAATTTATAAAAAAAATATTTAAATAATTTTGTTATTTTTTGAAAAAAATACAAACATAAAATATACTAAAATATACACATAAATTATTAGTTTACATTATTTCAAGATTCAAGACACATTCTAATTTTTAGTGATTCAAGTTCAAAAGTTAGATCAATGTTAGTTATTTCCTTTATAAAAGTGTGACATAGTTTTGTATTTTTACCTTATAAAAATGACAAATTCATCAAGACAATAAAAGGCGAGTTTAAGATAAACATTAAGTATAAAAAATCACTAAAAAAAAAAAGATCTATCTATTGGAGACAACTAGAAGGATCAAGGAGCTTTAACAAGTAATATTTGTCTTGGATGTGTGAACCAATTATCACACTTGTTTGAACATGTCATGTTAGATTTTAGAGATTTCATCATCATCAGACTTGTCATATTGACTAATTTATTTTTGGTCACTTTCAATACTAGGACCGACTATTAGATTGATCATTTGTCACTATTGTGGGCTGAATATAAGTGGTAATATCCTCAAATTCTATCTTATAGAAATGCCAAACATGATGTGAAATAATGTATAAATTTTGAGATAGAGGTTGTATGAGAGATGAATGTGGCCCTCATATTAAAAAAACAAAAATGGAAAGGACAAGGACATCTACAATCATTTTAGTAGTGATAAATCCCAACATGGCACAAAATTCTAAAGTAGATATTTTAAAGATCATAGACTCTATTAGAGGCTAACCTAATGAATTCACAACATGCATCTACTTCATTGATGTAATGCTTTTGTTGTTTGCACTTTGATATTTTGTATTATGGGTTAATACCTTTTGATCATTATATTTTAATTATTTTTTGCATGGAGGTGAACTCTTGACATGTTATTTTGTATTGAAATATAGGTTTAGACTATTATTATGAGATGTATGTGATACCTTATGGTTAGATCTAATACTTTACTCTATCTTTGAGGATATATACAGATGTATGCATATATATACATATTTGTGAATGAATGTTATTATAATTGTGTGGTAGTTTGGATGCATTGATTTTATGGTTTATGTGATGATGTGTCTTGTTAGGTGATTATGTATTGCTTTAGATATTATATATGCTACCGGTATGCTTGATATATGACTTGAGAGTACAAGTATAGGGTTATTTCCCTGCTTGAGTATGTTGGTTTGGGTTATTTCCCCAATAATGGTTATTTTAGAGATATCTCATTTGGACTTGTGGATTGTTATCCCTATTGTACTCAAATCAAGTGTAATATGTATCATTTGTGACCCTATGTAAACCTAAATTTGAATAAGTGGTCATTTTAGAGATTGTGTTCTGGGTTATTCGTAATTGTGTGATTTTAATTGAGTAGCTTGATTTACATTTGCATGTAAATTGCATTTTGATGAATTAACCATTGCATTCTAATGGGTTGAAATATTTTTGTGAGATTGGAAATTGGGAAAAAGGAAAAATATTGCTAAGTTAATTACATTAGGAATTTTATTTAAATTTGTTGCAACTAGTTAATTGTGACTTGGAATATTTCATTGAATTAATTTAAATTGTTTCATTTAACTCTCGCACAGAAGGAAAATACTTAAAAGTATTTTTATTTCTCATGAAATTTATTTTGGGGGAAAAAAATAGGATATATAAATAAATTAAAAATAGAAAAAAGGCATAAAGGAAAAAGACTTGAAAATTTTAAAAGTCATCCTTGCATCTTTGGGAGAAAATTTCTCTCGAACCCCCTTCCTTTAAAATTTAAAAATTGGTGAGATTTTCTAGATTTTGGATTGTGTGAGATTGGAGGGAGAACATCAAAGTATGTTTGCATTCTGTGTGTGGATTGACTTGCCAAATTTGATTGAAATGAAGAAATTTGAAAATTGTGTGAACTCCAAACTTGAGGTAATCTGGGTCATCCCACAATAATGGGTTACACTTTTTGGCCAAACTTAACATTGAAATCGACATTTTGAGAAAAATCTTCACTTTCCGACACTTATAGTAGGTAAACTGTTAGGAATTTGAAGATGATGCAAATTAGTGATTTATGAGATTTTTTCTCTATATTTTATTTTATTTTTTTAAAATTGAAATTAAATTGTTTTTTTTTTGTCTCATTTGATAACTAGTTTTTAATAGTAAACAACATTTTTGAAAAGTGATGTTCACTTTGCCCCGCATAACTTTTTTTCTACAAAGGATAAAAATTCATTCTTTTGAATTTAGGTTGATAACACTTATATCTATTGACTCCATTTCATTTCATAACGTTTTATTGAATATTTTTCTTTTAATTAAATTTTGAAGTCAAACCAATTACATTTTAGGCATAGGTGCACTTCGTCACGCATAACTTTTTTTGTATTAATTGAAATTCAATTTTTTTTGTTGGAATGAGGACATCAATACTTAGTGCGTAGATAATTTAAAAAAAAAATCCACTAACTATTTTTCCACAATGGCTTTTCACTAAACTTGATGTTCAGTAAAACTAAAAAAAAAAAACAAAATATATCAAATTTATAGTTGTTTAAAAGCTTGTTTCGGGGACTACGGTTCTACGACTTGATTTATCTAATTGACTCCATTTCCACCACTAAATCGAGCTTCAAAAGTAAAAAAAATGCATTAAGTTTGCAATTGAAAGGGCTAGGTGAAAAAAAGGGGTTCATTTGAAGCCCCCTTCAAATGACCCCCCTATATGCACCAATCAAACACATTCTATTAATGTTTCGACTAAACTTAAAGTAAATTGCATAAAGTCTTATTTCCCTCGCTTATGTTTAAGGGCCTTCAAATGAAGGATGGATGGTTCGTACGAAGGGGGTTTGATTCGCCCTTCATTCAAAGGGGTACCTTCATTCAAAGTCGTTTTTAACTTTTTGGATGGGAGGGGCTAATTTTTGTTTTACTAATTTAACTTTTTGGGTGGAGCTAAGTCTTTTCCTTTGTTTTTGTGCTCCTTTGGTTTATGAATGCTATTCTTACCCTTAAAGTATCATAAGGCTCCCATTGTAGAGTGATTTTTGACGTAGTTATAGTGGATTAAGTTCTTTATTTGAAATTTTAAAAAATGTTCATTTTATGCTCTTACCATGGCAGTTTTTTTCAAAAATTAGGAAATGTGAATTTGACTTCATGGAAGGGTTGTTGTTCCCCATATACTCAAAAGAAAATGTTTTGATTTTTGAAATTTCTATTAACATAAAAAAGTGGAATATCAAGCATTCATCAAAGGAGTCTTGAAATATTTTATGGTTTTTCCTTGGTAAAATGAAATTTAAAAATTTTAAATTGGCAATGAATTTGATTGATTTGGAATGGGGGAAATCAAGTCTTCTCAATGATTTTTTATGTGAATATTTTGAAGTCATGTGCAAAAATTTGTCACTTTTATGCATTGTTTTATGTGCCATGCTTGGAGTGAGTTGAGTCACGAGGAACCAAGGATTGAGGTGTAAAGAGTAGTACAAGGGAGTGGATCCTAATTTTTTTGGCATCCAAAGTGATATGATGATATGACATGTAGTGAGTTCTTAATTAAATGATAATTTAAATTGATTTTGTAACTAAAATAAACCAAGTTCATAATATGGTATAACCAGAGCACTTATATAGGCTTGGTATGAGCGTAGAGGACATGTCACACTTTGGGAGTTTTTGGATATCCTCACCTAACATATGGGAGGTGTACTCAATCCCACTTAGCTAGTGCCACAATTTATTGCAATGACACTCCCTTCCTTATCTTGAAGACCTCATCCTTGTTATTGTTGGTAATCCCAACAAATTGGGATACTGAAAAAAAAAAGATATTAAATTTTGAAATTAATTTTATCCTTATCCAAATGTGGTGACCTTTCAATTTTAGGCTATCTAATTCAACTTCGAATGAGGACATAGTTGTGGTGACCTTTCAACTTGTTTAAAAATATATAAATGGGCTCAATTTGAAGCTAATAGATAGACTTTGAGGCATACATATATTCTGATGAGTTTGCCAAATTGTGGCATACATAATCCTCCAATGAAGTTTCCAAGTTATATGAGCTCTTTCCAATAGGGTTCCAGAGGCATATGTCTTTCCCACAAGTTTATCCAAATTGTATAAACTCTTCATATTTTAAATAATAAGATGTTTCACATATTATTTATTGGGTTTTCTACAATACCACCCACTCCTCACTAGATATTATCCTCCAAATTCATAAAATAATTTGGATCCATCAAAGAACTAATATAATTTGACAAACTCATCAAAAGATATGTATGCCTCAAAGATGTAAGGAAAGACTCTAGTGCGGAAAACACTTTCCTAATGTCAATTCACAAGGGAATAATGCAGGAGTACTTTTAATTCCAAATTACAGAGCATTAAGATTCACACATAAAGAAGTAGACAATATTATCAACAGAGAATGGACACCAGATTTACGTGGGAAAACCCTTTCGGGAGAAAAACCCATCACCAAAGAAAGACCACTTTATTCACAGTAAAAACAATTTGCAATAAAGTTACAGGTTCCTTCTTCACAGGTATTTGTTCTCTGATAATACACAACAGCAATACAATCAGCCAACCACAACCAATCGCAGCACTGTTACAATGTTCTTTCAACATACAATCCGCTCGACCGATGCCAAACTTTTCCTTCCAATACTGCATGCAACACCAACCAACATGTTTGTCGTTTCTCAGCAATTCTTTTATTCGACCCTTCGATTTCCAGGAATCTACTGTCCAAAACCGATTTGGTTCGCTTAACTGCTAAGAAGCTCAACTGTCGACATTATCCCACATTGGTGCGGAATATTAATAACCAACAATTTAAATGCAAAAGCTTGAAGACTTTAGGTATCCACGAGTTATCCCTTTTGTTACCAACACACTCATACACCCGTGGTCAAAACAACCATCGACATGGTCCCACCGAAGTTAACACACATGGTCTGCCACCGTACTACTGCTATGCAGTTTGAAGGCATAGCAATAACAAATGAGTAGGTGAAGGGCATGGTCTCACTCTCTAATGAATTCAACATATTATTATAGAAGGTATGGAAGGGATTTTTAGTGTCCCCATATGGAAGAGGAGAAAAAGCTCTCTTTATGCAGTAAGCTAGATCATTTAATGTCACCTTATGTCATACAATAGTGATTACCATCTCCAATTTTATGTAGCATCGAGCCATGTCAACATGTTAGAGACACGAGCTATCTATTACTCTAAATTATTAAAATAAATTATTACTATAGATCTCAAAATTAATCAAGACCTAGATCCTTGACCCATTTTTACAATGTCCTTGGGAAAACTAGTGACGACAATTACAGTATCATTAAAATGTCAAAGGTATTGACACAAATATTGTTTAACTGACATGAAATAGAGCACGCAAAAATAAAATGGTAAATCGTTTCAATCCTCCATATGATCATGCATAAAAGCAATATATAGGAGTGGAAATAAAATGTGAATGGCTCAACTAAGAACTAGTCTGCACTAGCTTAGGCATGAAATTGGAAGCTGGAAGGTACCTAAAGAAGAGTGAGTAGATAGAATATGTTAATTTTTTTCTTTAGAGCTGGTGGAGACAGAATGCCACTACCTGTATGATAGTAACATTTAAAGTTAGATTATATTTATATTTATATTATATTATTTATAATATTATTAGTCTTGTTTATAAGGGTAAAGATTAATGGTTTCACCCTTGCATTGGAGATTATGCTCAAAAAATTAAAGCTAATGTTTTCACATGATCATATCGGTTTGGTTGGAGATTGTGCTAACAAAATTTAAGCAATTTCCTAATGTTTCATTTGTGCAGCTCAAGTGCCTTACAAATTATGTGAGATAGCATTCGTAAAACAATTCATGTACCTTGTCTATTCTTCCACATTTTACATACATGTTTGCATCCTAAATCCCAATTGTTAGAGGTGTGTTGTAGCCTAGTGCAATGTGGATCTCATGAGGTATGGGCACATGTTTTTTGCATGGATTGCTTTGAATAATAGGATTTTAAAGATTTGAATAAATTATGAAATCAACTGGTTATGTTGTTCAAAACGAGATCCTTTAAATAGGCATAGGGGAAACTATTATTAGGGGAGATGGCTCAATAATGGAGCAGGCTCCTATAGTGGGGATAGGATTTGACCTATATGGGCCCCACAATGGATCACATCATTAGCCAATTAAAATTCAAATTTTACCCACAAAGAAAACAAATATGAAATAAACAATGTGCACATCATATTTGTTTTATAATATATTTATATTGTCCCAAAAGGGAATATTGCATAACAGTCTTACAAGTAAGTGTATATTAATAAAGCTTCTGACACAACCCATTTTGAATTGATGGTGCTAATATAAGCAACATTGTATTTAATTTTACACCTATACATATAACAAAAATAATATAATACTCTTGAGCACATATGCTACGACCGCCCATTCCATATACAATGATGTCAAAAAATAATTGCCACATCAACATAAACCAAGCCCATTTGTCCCATCACAAAATCATATCAAATTTGGATCGTATGTCACAATTCTCCAAATATAAAATAATCTTTAAACAAAATCCAAAGACATGTGTCCCATCTATCAGACTCAACCGCCCACTTATTGGTCACTTCCATCTACATCCAACATAGATAAGTTGTAAGGCTTACCACTGAAGTCATCCAAAGAAGAGGACACAAAAACAATCCACAATATACAAGCATTTGACCAAATCAATCAACTCCGCAATTTATAGCAAAATACAAAATTTCCAAAGCTAGCAAGTAACACAATTGAAACAAGCAAACAAAAAATTGAGATTCCATACCAAACAAGCATTCAAGAAATCATTAACACTACCAATTCAAATAGACATGACATCCATTCAATCCATTCATTTGTCTTAGTTGAATCCCTCACCAATTTTATCATGTTTTCTCCTCTCTATTTTCTATCCTCTTCTATATTTTAGTGGACGCATCAACATAAGAAGACGAGGCAACAATAGAAGATTAACACAAGAAATTTGCATATTCTTCTAGATTTTTTATTGCTCTAATATATACTCTACATGCCTATCTATGTTATATATTATGTGTATGATATATCCAATGGTATGTTGTAAATTGTCAATACCAACTTGTTGTATATGATGTAAATGTTCTAACTAGTGTGCTGCTAGTGCATATATGGGGTTTTAAGTTATTTTGTTTATGCCTCTTAATGTCAATATGTTGCATACAATGTAAAAAATTTAGCCACTGTGTTGTAAATACATATATGAGGTTTTTAGTTGCATTGTTTATGCATGTGAATGCTAATCTTTTGCATACGATGTAAATATTATATCCACCATGTTGTAAGTGCATATATGGGGTTTTAAGTTATATTGTTTTCTCTTATGAATGTCAATATGATCTATATGATGCAAATGTTCTACCACTGTGTTGTAAGTGCATGTATGCAGTTTTAAGTTATATTGTTTATGCTTGTGAATTCCTATTTGTTGTATAGGAGGTAAATATTCTATCCAAGATGTTGTAAATAAATATATGAGGTTTTAAATTATATTGTTTATACCTATGAATGCGTATCTATTGTATATGATGTAAATATTCTACCCATTGTGTTGTAAGTGCATATATGAGATTTCAAGTTGTATTGTTTAAGCATGTGAATGCCTATCTATTTTATAAGATGTAGATGTTCTACCCACGGTGTTGTAAGCACATATATGGGGTTTTAATTTATATTATTTATGCCTATGAATGCATATCTATTATATATGATGTAAATGTTCTACCCATTGTGCTATAAGTGCATATATGGAGTTTTAAGTTATATTGTTTATGTCTGTGAATGTCAATATATTGTATATGATGTAAATGTTCTATCCACTATGTTGTAAGTGCATATATGGTGTTTTAAGATATATTCTTTAAGCCCATGAATGCCTATCTATTTTATATGATGTAAATGTTTTACCCACTATACTATAAGTGCATATATGGGATTTTAAGTTATATTATTTATGCTTGTGAATTCGTATAAGTTGTCTAAGCTGTAAATGTTCTACCTAACTTGTGTTATAAGTGCATATATGACATTTTAAGTTATATTGTTTATGCGTGTGAATGCCTATATGTTGTATACGATGTAAATTTTGTACCCACGATGTTGCAAGTGCATATATGGGCTTTTAAAAGTTATATTGTTTATGCATGTGAATGTCTATCTATTGTATATAATGTAAATGTTTTACCCACTATGTTGTAAGTGTGTATATGGGGTTTTAAATTATATTATTTATGCTTGTGAATTTCAATCTATTGTATATGATGTAAATGTTCTACCCACAATGTTGTAAGTTTATAAATAGGGTTTTAAGTTATATTGTTTAAGTGTGTGAATGCTTATCTATTGTATATGATGTAAATATTTTATCCAATGTGTTGTAATTACATATGTGGGGTTTTAAGTTATGTTATTATTATCAATCAAATATGCACCCTTTGTCAGATTTGCAAAAAAATCAAACTATTTGTTGAAACATGGAAACTCTTTTCAAATGTGGGTGATCTATGTGAAAAGAGAATCTCCAAAGTGAGCTAGTTCTCCGAATGATGGATCCTATTCTAAGTGATTTCCTGAGAGAAAGGATAAAGAATATGACCAAAATGTAAAACCTATCTAATATGATCTCAAACTTAATAATGACTTTGATATTTCACCCACAAATAGTCTTTAGAAAAATAGCAATGAATTCACAATCTCACATGAACACCAGTACAAAATTGATTTGCATGAAGGTTTAGACCTAAACACAACATGCAACCTGCATTAAATGAACTTTCTGCATCAATAATTTGCAATAATAGGACATGAAGAGGATCTATAGAACAAAATCATAATATAGACATCATACTAAAACCACAAATAGAGACAAAAATTGGAGATAGGAATGCTGCTTTTTATTGGATGAAGGAGTGAAACTCTTAAAACATGAGTAAAAAGAAGTTTACAAGCTCCAAAATGTGAAAGAGTAAGAAACTAGAATCTGAACTGAGAAAACACTAAGTTTTCTTCAAGATATACCTCAAAAACCCTAATCCGAGCTCAAGGAAAAGCCTCAAAAACTACCCAAGAAGTTCGCACAAAAGTGGAAAAGACTCACTTTTTGCATGTACATACTAAAAAGCTTCTCAAAATAGGTAAAATATGCTTTAAAAGCAAATAAAAACCTTCATCACTCCATCGAGAAGTTCAAATCCGACCAAAAAAAGATCTCTCATAAATCTGCTAAAAATAGCAAAGAAATAAAGCAATTTATAAGATATTGCTTTATTCTTGCTTTACATGGCTTACAGATTTAATATTCTCACAACTTGATTATTTTTGCAATTAAATATTTAAAATCTTTTACAAAATTGTAACTTATCTTTCCAATACAATTTGATTTTCTCAAAAATCATAAAATATAAGGCAATCTCTTATCCATACTTCAATTGATTTCTTTAAAATCAATTAAAAAAATAAAACCCTAAGTCATAAAAGCTTTACCTAAGGCTTAACTAAAATCTCATTTATAATTTTAATTGATTTCTCTCAAAATCAATTAAAACCTAAGGCATTTATCGTTATCCATCTTTGACTAAGGCATTATTGAGACAAAAATACTAAAGCTTTAAGCCATGAAATATTTATCAAACCAGCCTAAAGACTTAGGAAAAATCATAATATGGAGGCCTCTAAGATGCTTGACCTAAGGCATGCATAAGACATAACACCCTAAAGGTCATTGATCACCACTATGTATTGGGGACTTAGGAGTAATAATTTGTCGGCCCCCCATGGTATTACTTGGCATTGAAACTTTAAAACTTAAGGGAAAATCCCTTGGCTGACTAAGGGTAAGGAAACCCTAAGCAACAAAACCAATATTCCTTGCTTCATTTGCATCATTTGCAATTGAGAAAAATGCCTATGCCTGGGCGCTGCCTCCAAGAGCTAGGGTTTCAACTTGATGAGGGAGATTCAAGCCTCCATGCTTGTTGTTTTTTGTCGATTCCTCCATGGTTTTAAAGGTAAGCCTGGTCCTAAGCTTTCGGTGGGCTTTCTGAGACTCTCTGTTCCATTTTTTTAGCTGTTTTTTGGCCTTGAGGTCCCGGCTACTCATGCCTGTTTTAATGTATTTCACAACTCTATTTGTGCCTTCACTATTGCATCATTTGGTCGACATGTATAAGCTCGACTTGGGCGTTTTTCACTTGAATCTTCAGGCTCAGTTCAACCGTGGCTTTCTTCGATGGCATGGGTAAGTGAATGCTTCTTTTGTTTCTCACTAAAAAGAAAGCTTAAGAAAGCTTTATCTCTGCAAAAAGATGATTTCTATTTGAAAAAACTTGCAAGCCATCACACAAGTCACGACTACTGTAGGTTTCTTGATGATTTTTTGTAAGGAAACACTTGAATCTGGGCGTTGTTGCTTGGCATTTGACATTTTATCAGTAAACCCTACACTTTAATGACAAACCCTAAATGGGTTTTGGCCTTTTATGAAGATTATGGGTCAATAGGCCACAACTAGGATATTTGAGATGGTTATTTGATAGCCTTTTGCATTCTCTGTTCTATGCTTTTTATCTTTTTGGCTGCCATGCATAAACTTGACCATGCTTTTTTTTTTTTTTTTGTTTCTATCAAAAGCTTCCAAAAGCTTGTTTTTGTGCAAGAATGACCGCTTCATTGTAAAAAAAAAAAAAAACCCTAGCTCATGGCCAAAATTGGAAAAACCCTTGTCACATTTTATGAGGGGATATGTTGTATTATCTTGTTTGTTCACAGAGTAGAAACTTGGCCGAATGATATTGTGGCTTCCATCTATATCTCAACAATTTTTTGTATTTTCCTTGGGACAACAAGATTTAACATTCAGAAAATTACAAAAAACATGTATGAATCCTTCATGGGTATTGTTGAAAAGATTCAAACATCATATGGAGCACATTTTCTTCTAAAAGTCATCATCTTGCACACAAAAACTCTTTGATTTAAATTTGCAGACTAATTTCTTGCTCTAGTCTCTTATGCATTATTGTGACTCTCATGCCACCCTATGTTGCTTCAGCTTGCATCTTTAAAACTCCTTCATGCTTTGTTCAATGTAAATTTCTGCTTATTCTAGACATAACTCCTACATATTTAAATTCTTGTCCACATTTCATTTGCTTTAACTCCACACTAATGATGCTATCTGGATTGCATTTTGACATCCTAAAACAACTCCTTATAATAGATTCAAATAACCTTGGTGATGCTTTCAGTGCTTTATCTGTAATCATTTGTTACGACTTCAGTGCATTTCATGCAAATTTCACTTCTTTCTTTTGTTCTTCAAACAATAGTATAATGAAGATGTGACCATAATTTTTGTATGAAAGATTTTGAAATGAGAGCACTTAATTATTATATTTTGAAGCTCATCCATTGTTTCAGTTGAAAATAATGATTATAGACGAGGCCATTATGTATGCTTGTTCACTTCCTTAAGCCAAGAAATACTTGTCGATCCTGTATTCTAATTGAGCTCATTGCTTTAATAGTTGAACATATTTATTCCTTTGAACATGATGATTATGCCTCTCTATCCAGCCCTCATTTGATGTTGAGGGACAACATGCCAAGCTCTACCCTTGGGGGAGCCCGTTTTACCCCACATGCTTTTATGTCTTCATAAGATGATCAACTTCATGACTTTTCCTATACCTGCACAGGAAACAAACAATTTTAGCAAAAATAATACATTATTATGATTTTTACACTTTCAGCTCTGATTCCTGCACTTTTCTTGATTGTTTCAGTGTATTGTCAGCAACATTCTACATTATTGTTGGCTGTTCATGTAGGTATGTTCATAGTTGGAGCTCTAACAACCCTCTTTTCCCCTACAGGTTGATCGGAGCTCAAGGACGAAGGACGGTGCACCACTTCTGCATCGTCCAAAAGCACATGCAATGATGATTATGTTCATGCTTATGTGTTTCTTTTCCTACATCTTCAATAGTGTAGAGTGCTCCTTGTGATGCATTGTAACAGTTACCTCCATGGCTTGTGTGAATTCTTAAATTTCTCTTTATGCTTTTCATTCTGAAAAAAATGCATCAGAATGCAAAAATGTACCATCATTTGTATTCTTGCAATCAAATGAAAACATGTAATGTGAAAAGCACCATCAAATAAATGAAAGCACTTTGATATGCTAAATCCTTTTTATACTATTTTTTGTACTCCACTTGATTTGTAAAGTATTTGAGCAGCTTTTGAAACTTAGTTTTCTTAAAAAACTTGCACAACTGGTACTTGATACTTGATAAATGTAGTGCAAACACTTAATGCACATGTAGAAATAACTATTCTTTCACTTTCAGATATAACAATATTTAATTAGCTCTTCCAATTGAGTTGTAATGAAAATTGGTAATAGTTATTTATGCCTGTGAATGTTTATCTATTGTATAGGTTGTAAATGTTCTATCTAATGTGTTGTAGGTGCATATATAAGGATTTAAGTTATATTATTTATGCCTCTATTTTTTATATGAATCCTTGAAGTTCTAGCCAATGTATTATTTGTTAATAACTATTACTTTGGTTGGCTGGGAAGGAAAGAGCAAACAACGTGTGTTGAATGTGAGGAATTGGATGTTATGTGTGGGTGTTTTAGCCACTATTAATGCCTATATGTTATATGACAAAATTGTTGTAGGTAGTGTAATGCAAGTGAATACATGAGGTTTTTTGTTGTATTGTTAATGCCTATGTCTCACAAATTGTTAATGCCCAGCTCTTTTATAGGATGTAAATATATTTTTGTAAATTCCTATGTGTTCTATATGATGTAAATGTTATACCCACTGTACTATAAGTGCATATATGAAGTTTTAATTTTTACCATTAATGTAAATATGAAAACATCAAAGTAGAAAGCCAATAAAAACAAATTGTATGCATGTTATACAATAGAAACTATCAATATGTACACCTTGATTTGGAAACAAAATGTTTTTTGACCATCAATTAAAAACCTTTTGTTCAAGCATCATTGTGAACTTACATACTCAAGCTACAAACAAAATCATATATCACTAGTTATACATTAAATGGTGTAATTTTTATTATTTTCCAATAATACTAAAAATTTGATTTTGTTTCCTTCACTTTGTTTACATTAATATTTTTTTCTTGTCTACAGATGACAAAGAGAGCTTGAATGAGGACTCAGCTTGGAAAAAAAAGAGCCACAACAAGGTTGTTTGTATATATAAAAGAAGAGTTAGATTCCCCTCACATGAAGAACCTCTAGTTCATTCTGAGAGCACTCCACAACCTGTTGAGACAATATGTGGAGGTTACTGCACCTGCAAGAACATAGAATAGAAAAACATGAAAATGAGAGTGGTCGACAGAGGACATGAATGGAGCTCTTAAAGATGTTGAGGATAATGGTATGTCGACAAGGGCTACAAAAAATAAATGGAGAATCCAACAACCACTCTCACCAAATGTTTAGGTGGCCTTACATCCACGTCAAAAAAATGTCCTTCAATTGTCTCGATAGAAAATGAAGAGGCTCTAATTATTGAATGGTGCAAAGAGATGGATGTAGTTGACCATGACCTTGAGATTATCAATCTTAAGGAAGATGTGGCCCAAATTTTCTAAACTAGACCCAATCCTTTTAAGGATGGCTCACTTCAGAAGTCTTGGTGGAATAGGTTAAAAAGGTGTCATACTAAACTCATATTGATAATAACTAAAGGCCTTGAAAAAGATAAGATAGTCAACCTTAGACCTATTATTGTCTCTAATTTCTATACTACATCAAGTCCAAGGTGTATGATGCAAATCCATATGGACCTCAAATAATGTGGAACTGTGCTGAGATTGGTATTCAAAAAGGAAGAAACAATGACATAAGAGTGTTGGCCAAAAGAGGTAGCAAGAGTGTGTCTTACATCATTCATAGGAGTTGAGAATGGATAACCATTCTATGTTGTGTAGATGTTGCTAGACAAAGCATACCGAGGTTCTATTTATTCAAGGGTAAAAAGCAACTAAAATATTACATTACAGGCTGCAAACTGGGTGCTTGCATGACATCTCAACAATATGTATCAATGACAAAATAAATTTTAACGAATAGGTTGCACCACTTCGCATAGTCAATTCTAGGTGGCATGTCACCCACAAACAAGCACTTACTAATTTTTGATGGTCATGGAAGCCATGTCATAGTTACCAAAATCCAAGAGGAAAGGATGTTGGGTATTGATTTTCTTACATTTTCAACACACATGTATCATAAATTATAGCCCCTCAATGTGAGTGTGTTTTCAAAATTCAAATCATACTTCAAATTTGAATGAGCAACATGGCTAGCAAGGTTTCCAAACATTTAAATCATGAGAGAATAATTTGTAGAACTAAGTAGCAAGTCACTGAAAAGAGCATTGACAATGTCCAATATCACAACATGATTCAAAAGGACATGAATATTGTTGCAAGGTGTGCGCCCTTTGTATCCTTGTGATGTGCACTACAACACTCGGGTTCGTAACATGGTTTAACCACCTCTCGTGGATTCATTAACTCTAGCAGTTGTATCAGGCATTAACATGTCGATCTTTTGGTGCAACGACAACCATCTATGCAACAATTGGTATCAGATCTTGGGTCATGGGTTCAAACCCCTCACTTGCACTGGGGGGGATTGTTGCAAGGTGTGCACCCTTGGTCTCCTTGTGATGTGCACCGTAGTGCTTGGGTTTGTGACATGGTTTAACTACCTCCTATGGATTCATTAACTATGGCTTGTACTAGGCATTAATAGGTCGATCTTTTGGTGCAACGATAACCATCTGTGCAACAAGTATGGCTCCTCAATCCAAACACGTGAGTGGAGGACATGCATCTTAGCAACACATTTCAATTCAATATACATGTAGATGCTTCTACACTACACACCATCTTTAGTCTATTAGGAGTTGATATTTCAATAGATGAAGTGGCCAACACATTGTTGTCTAATATTACAATTGGTAAATTACATTGTTTAATACTAGAATCGTAGGTAAAGGAAGGTACAACACATACACCTCCAAGTACTCCTAATGATTCCAAAGTACACTTGGTGGGTGATCAAGTGTCTAATGACATGGCAGATAGTCAATGTTTGGAATTGGAAGTTGGACTTAGTATTCCCTTGCAACCAAGCTAACTTCCATGGTTGTTGGAGGGAGCTATGAATTTGAGTATCAATTTGTATTAAAATTAAGAACAAGGAACTTTTTCATCCCCATCTTCACCAACCACATTCAATGTTCCTGAAATAGTACCTTACTATACTGAATGTTGAGGTTCAAATGGTGGAGGAAATGTTGACTTCAACTAAGATACTGATGTAGTTCACAAGGAAGGCGAAGACAACATTGACTCACAATTGAATCACACAATGGAATCCCAAACACATTCAACCATCAACAAATTCCTCAATTTGGTTGTGCACATTTTTAATGAAAAATCCAAGAATGTTTTTGATAGTGGAATTCAGTTGAGCTGACAACCTCAATTATTAACAATAGATGACTACATGAGTATCTTAATGCAACAAGATCAAAGAAAGAAATAACTAGATAAACTCAAAGCCCGATAGAGACAAAAAATTGAGGTTAGAAAGGCAGTGCATGTTGTGGCAAGGGAGTTGAAGGAGCAAGACAAAGTGGATAAGGAAATACGACGTAAAGAAAAAGATAAGATAAAAAATTTACAAAGGAAAAAGAGTAGAAAAAAGAGTAAGAGAGGGTTCAAAGGGAACAAGGTAAAAAGGAAAAAGAGTTGGAGGTGGCCAAGAGGTCTTTATAGAGAGAAATGTGCTTAATAAGTCCACTTAACCCCCTACTAGAAAATCATGTTTTGTTTCAAGATTTGGTGAACATCAATATCCCTCACTTTTATGTTGCTATGGATTGTTAAGTCTTACACCATACCATGTAAGTTGCACTCAATTTTCAAGCCCAACATTCAATCAGGATGAATATCATATTCCTCAAAAAAATTTCTTCCATGAATTGTTTAGCTCTCACCCCATCCCATGCAAGTTGTACTCAAATTTCAAATCCAACACCAACTCATTTAACCATCACTCCAAATGCACTAACATGAGACGATAACATGGTTGGCATAGCTAGCTCAAGTTTCCAAGCAACAACCTTTCTCACATCAACTCCAAGTTCTTTTCCCAATTGGTTTTTGTGAGGTTGGGAGGGACCAATCACATAAACAACATTGAAGCCTAGAAAGATATCCTTTTATGTTTAGTTGTTTAGTGTATGTTGAGGATTAAAAATTTATGTTCTAAATATATGTTTGTAATTCTTTCATATGGTAATAATATGATTTTTGTTTGGGAGTATTTTGAATTGATAAGACATTTATTCATTTTAATTTTTCCTAGATGGATGCAATCTACCACGTTTATGCATCTGATTGGTCCAACATGCTCAATAGTTTTCCGCTTGGATGGCTAGCCAATCCTGGGTTAGGACCACCCCTAGACATTGCATGACACACCACTAGTACTAGATCCTAATGTCGTATGGTGAGCAAACAGTTCACCACCCCACAATGTCCACTTCCTTGCATTTATCATGCATAATATGTTCTTCCCCTCTTGGGAAACCACGTTAACTATGTGTCCCTTCCCATTTACTCAAGTTTGATGGCATACAATTTTGATGCATTTGACCATTGAATGATCCACAACCTCGCTTATCTCACTCACCCACACACCTCTACCTACACACATCTTCTCAAGTGTTAATTTCAATAGGAACGAATACATGTTTGGATCTACTTTGTATTTATATCTACATTGGGAAGATTGGATTTTCCAAAATCCTTTTTCAGTGTTAAACTATGTTGCACATATCTACAATTCAATTTGAATGGTAGACTAGAACATAGTTGAACACCAAAATCCTTTGGGAAACCAAGTCTCTGAGACACTACCACCTCATAGTAGGTTAATTTTAATGTCATATATAATGTAAATATTATTGGAACTATTGTGCAAATTCCTATTTGTTGTAAATGTTGTTAATTGGATGCTCATTGATTTGGCTAAATGCTTCTTTGGGTTGAAGCCTTTAATTTATGTCATCTTGTTTGGGTTCATTGATTTGGTTGAATGCTTTCTTGAGCTAAAGTCTTAAGTTTTGTCCTATTGTTTGAGGTGATTGGCTCATATGAGATGAATGAAATTAGTTATATGTTTAGATTGCATGATTACTAAGCATCATACATTCAAGTTTGTTGCTAGCAACTATGCATGGGGTAAGTGATGTGTACTATGCCAAGTAAATGGGAAGGGACGCAAAGTTAATGTGCATAATCGAGAGGGACAAAAAATATATATGCATATACATTACACAACCAACAATATTTACATAATTTAGAATAGATATGCATTAAATATACAACATAAACCTCGTATGCACACTTACAATATAGTGGGTAGAACATTTACATCATATACAACATATAGACATTCACGGGTATAAACAGTATAACTTAAAACCCCATATACAAATTTACAGTACACTTACAACACATTAGCTAGAACATTTACATTGCATAGAATAGATAGGCATAATCAGTTTACAACAAATAGCAGAAAATTTTTTTTTTATCTCTTCTACATAAGGTAAATGTTGTTAGGTAAATCAACAAAATTTACATAATTTAGAATAGATAGGCATTAACATTACAACAACAAACCCCATTTATGCACTTATAATACAATGGGAAAAATATTTACATCATATACAATAGAAAGATATCCACATGCATAAACAATATAACTTAAAACCTCATATATGCATTTACAATATGCTTACAACACATTAGCTAGAACATTTACATCATATAGAACAAATAGGCATAAGCAGTTTACAACAAATATCAGCAACAAATTTTTCTCTTCCATATGATGTAAATGTTATTATGTAAATCAACAACATTTACATCATTTAGAACAAATATGCATTAACATTACAACAAAAACCTCATATATGCACTTGCAATGTACAATGAGTAGAACATTTGCATCCTATGCAATATATTGGCATTCACAAGCATAAACATTATAACTTATAACCCTATATATGCATTTACAATACACTTATAACACATTGGCTAGAACATTTACATCATATAGAACAAATAGGCATAAACAATTTATAGTAGATGTCAACAACAATATTTACATGATGTAAATGTTGTAATTTAAATCAACATTTAAATGATATAGAACAAATAGGCATTTACAACACACCTTTTAGAACATTAACATCATATAGAACAAATAGGCATTTACACGACAATGGCGACAACATTTACATCATGTCGAAGACTTAGGCGTTTACAACAAGACCTAGATGTGGTGGGGTAGTTTTTGTATATTTTTAGTCCAAATGGCACTCCACGTGGACCCCCAAAGGTAGCTCGCTCAATTATAGGCCCCTCTCCCCTAACATTGCACATGGAGGATAATCATTTTTTATTGTTTCTCTCTCATGTGTTAGCATCTACTCTATATTTTTTTAACTTGAAGGTTCCATTGTTTTATGGGCACTTCTCCTAGTAAGGCTTATATGTGTTATTGTATAATGACTATGGTTTAATTGACTAAATTTGTTATATACCTATATATACATACATGTATGTATATTTGTATGTGTATATATACTTGCATATACATGTGTGTATATAAATATACATGTACATATATATACATACATGTATGTATATGTCGGTATATATGTACATACATATATATGTGTGTGCATATATATACCTATATATATGACTATGGTTTAATTGACTAAATCTATTGTATAACTACATATGCATGCATGTATATACATAAATCTATCATATGGTAAAAATGATTAAATTGTCATATATACACATATACATACATGTATGTGTATATATAGACACAAATATATGTATACATATATATGTATATATGTACATGTATATACATAAATAAAATATACACAGACATACATGCATATACATATACATATACATATTGTTAGAAAAATATTGTCATTGATGTCAAAAGTGTTTTGGTAGTATTGGTGGCTCCAAATAAAATTAACTTACTCTTATATTGGTCATCCCCTTTGGAGTATTAAAAATAAAATAAAATATAAAGGTTTCATGAGGCCGACCCTCCTTATGGTGTCGCCCCATGTTGGGGAAATTAAATTAGAAATAAATTAATTTTATTGGGCCAACCCTCTAGAGAGGTGTGTCCAACCTAGGGCAATAAAATAAAAATAAATAAAAATTATTCTTGTTGTCTTGGCCAACCCCTCTTGGAGGAGTTGCCTCCATTGAATGAAGGGGCATCTTGAAGGTATAAATAGAAGTTCAAAGAGAGGGAAAATCAATCAATTTCAAGAAAAATAATTCATATGAAAAGCAAAAATAAAAGGATATTTGAGTATATCTACAACAGATATTTGAGCATATTTATGAGAGTTTTAGCAACAATTTTCTAAGAAGAAAAGAAAAATAAAGGAAAGATCATGACGGTTCTTTAAGTAGAAATATTGAAGACTCTATTGCATATTCATGAGTAGATGTATGTTAGATTTGTGAGTAGTTGATAGGGAAGATCTAAGAAGTTGCAAATAAAATTATTATATTGTTCTTGTGGAGGTTGGAGCCTCCTATTTGAGGATATCGAGAGGTTGGAGCTTCTTATTAGAAGAGATTGGTGTCTCTTGATGGGTTGGTGCTCAATGGTGGGGATTGGAGTCTCCAATGGGTTGGTGCCTACGAAATTGTAAGAAGATTAATACAAGAAATATTTTTTTGTGGTTTTCTTCCATAAGGGTTTGCACATAAAATTTGTGTCTCTTATGTGCGTTCTTAATTGATAGATCTTGCATGTATGGTATTGATATGGATGATTAAGTTTTGAAGTAATACAACTGTGATTATTTAAGTTATGAAAAGTAAATTTTGATCTATATTGATTCACCCCCCTCTTAGTATAAGTGTGTGTTTTATCAATTGGTATCAGAGCGGGTTCCTTCAGAGTTATCCTAACCGATTGAAGGTAGATCATGGAATCACACATGGCCGAAGGATTTGGGTTTTCCTTAAATAGGGAACCACTATTTGATGGATCAAATTATGCCTTTTGGAGCATAATAATTAAGACTTACTTGAATGCTCTACGATATGATATTTGGTGATCTATCGAAGTTGGTTATACTCCTCCTACAACACCAATAACGAAACAAGCTGAAAACAAGGAAAGTGGGAACAATTCCAAAGCCAAAAATGCAATTTTGTGTGGATTATCCGAATCAGAGTTTGTGAAGATTATGCACTGCAAATCAGATAAGGACATGTGGGATAAGTTGAAAAATATATATGAAGGAGATGAAAAGGTTAAGAAGTAGATGAAAAGGTTAAGTTCAAACCCACATGAGACAATTTGAGAGTTTGAAGATGAAGGATGAAGAAAATATTACTTCCTATCTACTTCGTGTGGATGAAATCGTCAATACTATTTGTGGTTTTGGAGAGGAGGTTGAGGATGCATTTTTTGTGCAAAATATCTTAAGATCTCTCCCCATGATATTTGATGCAAAATTTTCAGCCATTGAGGAAATGAAGGATCTAGACACCTTGAAGATGGATGAGTTGCATGGGATCCTCATAGCATATGAGATGAGGATGGAGAAGGAGAAGCCATCAAAAAGGAAGTCGCCTTCAAAAAATCCAGGAAGGTGAAGAACAAAGGATGCATATCAAGTGAAATTTAAAGTGATGAAGAATAAACACACTTTGTAAGAAAGCACAAGAAAGGATCTAATAAACATAAAGGTAAGTCTACTCTTAAATGTTTCAATTTTGGTAGAATAGGTCATTTTTCTTTTAAATTTCCACAGGCCTAGAGTGAAAGTAGTGAAGAGGAAGAAGAATACAACAAAAGGAAATGAAGGAAATATCATCATAACAAGAAAAAGAGCACACGAGGGAAGCAAGAAAAGAAGAATTTTTGAAGGCATAAAAAGATTCTCTACATTCAAGAAACAAGTAGCTCATTTGAAAAAAGCAGTGGAAGCTTCTCTAATAATGATAGAGAAGAGATACTCTTTATGGAGATGGAGATAAAGGATGATGAAGACAAAAGGAAAGAAGAAAGATATTCGAAAGAACATACCAAAGATGATAAAGTATAGGATCTTGAGAAGGAACTCAAATTTTCCTATCATAAGATCAAGAAGCTCAAGAAAAGGAATTTGAGACTAAAGTCACAACTTCAAGAAGACGGAAAGACTAAAGCAAAATCATCTAATTTTTTTGAAGAATCGGAAAGGATGATCATGGATCTAAAGATTCAAATTGAGGAAGATAAAAAAATTGAAGTTGTAAGAGATCAACTAAAGGCAAAGAAATTGAAGTGTGAGAAGTTGGAGCTTGAAGTTGTTTCCTTAAGGAAGGAGTTGGAAAAATTGAATAATCAATTAAATCGAGGCATGAAGTTCCAAAAGAGTTTAAAATTCTAGAAGACATTATAAACTCCCAAAGATTTCCTTTTATCAAGATTGGTATTAGTTTTGAAGAAAAACAAAAGATAATCAAAGAAGGATCAAGCTCTACGAATATAGAGTTACCAAAGAAATCAAATAAGGAAAACTCCAAAATTTATGCAAATGTGCTCAAAGGCTCCATCAATGGTGATAGATCAAAGAAGAGAGAGAGATATTACTCAGAAAATCAATATTACTCACAAAGGAAACAATGAAGGTTTCAGAAGACCATTTCCTCAAAGACAAACACAAATGAGCAGGTTTCAACATTCATTTTATGGTTATTGTTTCTTTTGCAATAAGTTTGGTCATAAGTCAGTGAATTGTAGAGCTCATACAAGGAGGGATTTGGGTTTCCTAAAGAGGAACTATGATCCATTTTATCCTCTAATGGACTACAACATCATGTGTTATAACTACAATAATTTTGGTCATACAACACGTTCTTGTAGAAGTGACTTTATTGAGCTTCTGAAACAAAACTGTTAGAACACACAAATATATTGAGAGGGGGAGGTGAAGTAGTATATCGCTCAATTTAATCCAATTCAAATTTATCAATCAAAAATTTTACTATCTTAACCAAATAAAATATTCAAAGCACAAACACACAACCACAATACCATATGTATGTGCAAAACCCTACAAGGGAAAAATTATGGTGAGAAAGCAGCTTGGAGCTACTATCCAAATCTAGCATCATAAAATGAAACAATATTTACAACTCAGTTTATGGCTACAACCAAAGGAATTTTACAATTCCTTTCCAAATACAATACTTACATAAAAGAGGTTGCAGCCTCAAAATACAACACTTGATGAATTAGATAAACAACTGTCTCTACAACACCTTTGTTGCCTCTGACTCACTACCTTCAACACTTCACTTACACTCTTCTACTTTTATCTCACTACCTCCAACAATCAAATATGCACTTTTTCCTTCAGCTTACTACCTCCAACATTCACTTACACACTTTTGTCGGCTCATTGCCTTCAACACTTCACTTATACTCTTATGCTTTCGACTTGCTGCCTTCAACATACATCAAAAACTTCTCTGCACATTCACACTCATTCCTCTGCCTTCAACACAACACTTGACGCACCTACTTTGATCATACACTTGATATTTCATTTATATCTTCCACAAGCATCAAAAAATTTCTCCTTGTTGGCCAAACTGAAATGTGTAGACATGAAATGTGCAACGGCTAAAATGATTCAGCTCCAAAACATCAATGGGAAAGGGAAATTTAATGTAGTCCAAGTCAAGAGATAAGCATAACCTATTTTAACTCTACATGCATTCCCATGTTGGTGCACACCACAAAAACTTGGTGCAAACAATTTATTGTACCAAGTCAGCCCAATAAACACTTAACCCTCAAAATACTAACTAGACCACAAGTAGTACTGGAGAGACCAAACAGCATCACATGAATTACATTACAAGAATAAAATGATATTCAATAACATTTCCATGCCCTCCTTTCACAACTTCATGCAATATTAGGCTGGCGCAAGCAAACAAACACAAAACCAGTGTCTCTTGCAAACCCAGACAACAGAGTCTGAGATAAAAATTTAAGAACTCGACTTGTGGTATACTTCAACAAAAAAATTGAAGATAAGAAATAGATAGACATTATAAACACATCCTCCAAACCACAAGACCACAACAAAAACTTCGGAGAAATGCAGAGCATTTCCCTAAACTTTTCATGACTGCAACAACACAATCTTCACTCTACTAACTCAGGAAACTTCTGCAATGACTTCTATATTTTGAACATAGGAACACACATGCTTCACACTTGATTTTTTCTACCTTTGAAACCACAAGACCATATCTTCAAATGCGGAAGAATGCAGAGCATTATCCGAAGCTTTTCAGTGCAACTTCATGAGCCACTAGCTATAAGAAATTTTTCTATACATCTTACATCAACAAACATCAAATACAACACTCACAACATCACTTTATACATGAGCAATAAGAAATATAGAACAATTGTTATAGCAACTCATGACACCCAACATCATACAAAATACTTCTGATCAACATACTAATTGCAGTAATTATCTACATATTGCCACTTTGCTGACAACAAAGATAACATCATCATCAATCTCCATTCTATTGACATCAATGACAACACCTACAACATACTTGCAAAGAAACAAGGAGGATGCTCTTGATAAGCCAAAAGAGGAATCTACAAAAGTTTGGAAGAAAAATAAGGAGCTTGAAATGAAGGAGAAATCCATGCTAGTACAAGCAACCCTTCATGTGCAAAATGAAGAAAATCAGTGTTACATTGACATTGGTATTTCAAGACACATGGACAAGGGATAAAAGCAAGTTCCTCAGTTTGAAGGAAATAAATGGAGGCACTATAAATTTTGGAGACAATGTTATAGCAAGGATCATAGGAAAAGGCACTCTTAGTTTAGACTAAAAATGTATTGTATCTTGAAGGATTGAATCACAGTCTTCTAAGTGTGAGTCAATTGTATGATCAAGGGCACACTCACATTTCATCCTAGTGGTTTTGAAATAAAAAAAACAAGAACATGGAAACTTATTGCAGATGCTAATAGAACTGCAAACAATCTCTATATTCCTAGTGAAGTATGTCGCAAGAAGATGAGAGTTAGTTGTGGCACAAAAGGATAAGACATTTGAGATTTGATATCATTGTGAAGATTATCCATAAGCAAATTGTAAGGTACATGCCAAAGATAGAAAAGTCGTCTAATATGATCTACAAACAAGGATGAGTTTCAAATCAAAGGAGTATTCTACATCAAAGCCTTTGGAGTTAATACATACTGACTTATGTGGGACAACAAGGACAACAAGCTTACAAGGTGAGAGTTATTTCATGTTATTAATAGATAATTATTCAAGGATGACTTGGGTTACATTCCTAAAAGAAAAATCTGAAGCTTTTGATAGATTTAAGGCATTTAAAGCCTTGGTAGAGAATGAAACTAGATTAAGAACAAAATTCCTAAGATATGATAGAGGAGGAGAGTTCAAATAAAATGAATTTGAAAAATTCAATGAACATGGAAAGAAGAAAATATTCAACTATAAGAACTCCACAAAAAAATGGAGTTGTTGAGAGGAAAAATAAAGTTGTTCAAGGAATGGCAAGAGCCATGTTAAATGAGTCTAAGCTTTCTGACACCTTCTAGAGAGAAGCAATGCATACAACAGTCTATGTTTTAAATTGAGCACAATATCAGGGTGAACAACAATAAGACACCATACAAACTTTGAAAGGGAAGGCCTGCATCAGTGAAATACTTCAAAGTGTTAGGAAGAAAATGTTATATTAGGCGAGATGACGAAGACTTGGGAAAGTTTGATTCTAGGTGTGATGAGGGTATCTTCCTTGGATATTCTAAGAGAAGCAAAGCCTATAGATGCTATAACAAAAGATTGCACAAAATTGTTGAAAGTGAAAATGTGAGAGTTGATGAAGAAAGGCATCAAAAGGAAATAGTACAAGAAAATGATCATCAAGAAGATAGTGTCAAATAAGAAGTAGAGGAAGTTGAAATTGGATAAGTTGAACAAAAAATCCAAAAAATTCCATCAAGAGCACCACCGAAGACTCCATCCAAATTTGTTCAAAAGAATCATCCAAAAAATCTAATCATTAGTGATAGAGATACAAAAATTCAAATGAGGAGAGTAGCCAGTGCATCCAAACATGCAAACTTGTGCTTTTTCTCTAAAGTGGAACCTAAGAGTTTTGAAGAAGCCAAAGAATACAAGTATTGGGTGAAGGCTATGTAAGAAGAGTTGAATCAAATAGAGAAAAATGAGACTTGGGAACTTGTCCCAAGACCTAAGGATAAAAATATCATCAGTACTCAATGGGTTTTCAAGAATAAGTTGAATAAGGATGTCCAAGTAGTCAGGAACAAAGCAAGGCTTGTATACAAGGGTTATTCCTAAGTTGTGGGGATTAATTTTGAAGAAACATTTTCCCCCGTTGCTCATCTTGAGGCTTTAAGGATGTTTTTAGCTCTCGCAAGTTTCAAGAATTTCAAAGTCTACTAGATGGATGTGAAATCAAATTTTCTAAATGGAAACTTAGGGGAAGAGATGTATGTTGAACAACCTAATGGATTCATTCTATCAAAAAATTAGGACTATGTTTGCAAGCTAAAGAAGGCATTTTGTGGATTGAAACAAGCCCCCAAGGCTTGGTACTCAATACTAGACAAGTATCTACAACAATAAGGTTTTAGAAGAGGTATTACAGACAACAATTTGTATATCAAAAGTGAAGGAGATGACTTGTTGATTGTTGTTGTCTATGTGGACAATATCATGAGGTAGCAGTGACAAGATGTGCTAAGATTTTTCTATGTACTTGTAGAATGAGTTCAAAATGTATATGCTTGGTGAGTTGTCTTTCTTTCTTAGGTTATAAATTTCTGAACTAGATAAGGGGTATTCATTTCATAAACCAAGTATATTAAGGAAATGTTGAAGAAATTTAGATGGAGGATTGCAATTCTATGAGCACTCCCATGGTTATTGTATGCAAATTGAGTAAGGATGATGAATCTCTTGAAATGAACCAAACTCTATATAGGTCCATGATTGGAATTTTATTATATGTGACATCGACAAGGCATGATATTATGCAAGCAGTTGGTTTGGTTGCATGGTTTCAAGTAGCACCAAAGGAAACTCATGCGCAAGCAGTAAAAAGAATATTCAAAATATGTAAAGGGCATAGTGGATTTTGTTAGAATTGTGAAAAACACGACCACGGGACCAAACAACGAACAAATACACCTTCAATGCAAGAGATCTGCAAACAATATATGCAATATTTCTCAACAAGAAAAAACTACAGAATGAACCTTGAGAATCTTCAAGGAAAAAAAAAAGTCCTCAAAGGTTGAGAGTTTGAGAGAAGAAGAGTAAATATCTAAGTGATAATACAATGAGGGTTGAGTGCTATATAGGAGCAACACTAATAATTGCTCACTTCAGTTAATAGAAAAGCACTTACTTAACCTAATGAAGAACTCCTAAGTTTAGCTTAACTGCATGAGAATAAATTAGACTAATAATTAATTAAAGAGTAATTAATTATTAGTTAAAGCATGATTACTCTAACACCCCCTCTTAAGATGAACTTAGGGAGTAGCTAAAAACCCTTAAAAGAGAATGCATGATGGGTCCCGAAAAACAAGGCCTGGTAAGGTACCCATGTACAAACAAAAGATCTCTCACAATTGGAGAAAAGGAGAAAACCATAGTGGGAGAAAAATCCTCTCCAAAAGAGAGAAAGGTGAATGAAGGATTGAAAATCCTCCAAATCAAGGTGTGAAGGACTGAGAATCCTCCAATCGAAAAAATGTCCCGAAAAAGAGGAACATGTAGAACATCATTGAAGCATGAATAAGCTATAGACTACTATCGAAAGATGACTGATATAGTGCTGAAATGAAGAACCTCCATAAACAAGAATGCAAGAGTGTCCATATGGTAAATGATCCATCTCACTAAAATGCATTAACCAACCACTAATGTATATTGCATTTGAAACTACATAGGAACAAGAAATAGATACGTGAATCACTCAAACCACGAAACTAAAGAAGCATTAGTACCAACAGTAGAAACCCCCCTATAATGCTAAAAAAGGGAGAGCCATGATAGGTACACTAAAATTGTGTGAAACCAAGAAGTGCATGTAGGAGAAACAACCTGCAAATAAAAGGGTGTGCAAACTAAGGCACACACACATGAGGCAAGAATCACTAGGATTCATTGATGTTGTGGAAGGGACACTCATTGGACAAAGGTATGATGGAAAACCAAACACAAAAATCAACCCCCCATGGCACTTTATATCATAGTACGAATACAAAAGGAACAATAGGATTGCAAAATCCCCAAAAAGTATACACTAGAATGGCACTTTATCTCAGTGTGTCTAAAAATGAGAATGTGCATGAAAATGATGTCTACAATTTCCAAATAGGATAGAATACAAGTGAAATACATATATAACAGCAAAAAATGAGTCATCCCACACAAACAAAAGGTTCCAGGAGCTAAGACATCCAAGTAATTCACCAAAGTGTGAAAACACAAAAACTAGAATAAAATATACCTGAATAAAAATCTGAAAAAAAAATGCATGGATGGCTATGAAGATCTCTGAGAGACGGTTCTAACGCCATTGGAATCACGAAAAATAAAGAAATTGGTCAAAAGTTATGAGCTCGGGATTTAAAACAACACCTTTGACTTCAACAAGCTTTAGAATATACCAGTAGCAAAAAAAGGTGATGAAACCCACACCATTGGAAAGTTGGTGGAACCATATTTCCGATGATATCTCATTCACCAAAATTCAAGATCGTATGCCCAAGTTATGGCCAAAAGAAAAAAAGACCCCCTTTAGGGCACAAAGGGGTCTTGAAGGGGCCATTGATGCTGACTGTACCGTTGTCATCATGCTGACATCAACATGATGCTAGTAGAATATTCCTTGTCTTGTTGGAAAAAGAATCTGGTATCCTTGGCTGAAAATAGCAATCAAAATATACTATTAATGCCCAAAATATTCATTGAGGATTCAATAGAATCTAAAAGATTCCCTGCACCACCATAAAAAGTCAGATTTAAAAATTAAAAATTAAAAAAAAAAATTGGCACATGCACCCAACACTTAATAAGCTATTATTAGTAGTGTTGGCATATTTAAATAAGCCAAGCACTATTATAAAATATGCGCTTTTTTTATTTTTATTTTTATTTTTTAAAATTTGTACAACAGAGATACAAGGGCCATACTAGGCCCTTGATAAAAAAAAATTGCCTCCAAGACTCTTGTAGCAAAAATGGACAAATTTATAGTCAAAATTCATTGAATCGGCCTCTTAAATCCAACCGCGAGGTCCTTTTCGTGCCAAAAAACACCGAAAATGTAGCTACCCTCTAGATCTAGAAAAAAACAACCTCTTCAAACCCTCATAGATCTGACCTCAAGAGTCCAAATCAGGCCAAATAAAATCCAAATCAGACTTTCTTGACAGCTCTAAATCCAACGATGAGGTCCTTTTCAAGTCAAAATGCATGAAAAATTCTCCCACCTCCAAAATTTTCAAAAAAAAAAGGGGATTCCAAATTTGAAGCCTATAACCCTTGTTGAAGAAAAAACCTCATAAATTGAGAAAGAGTTCATGGAATCCATGCTCTGATACCATGTTAGAATTGTGAAAAATATGAGCTATAGGATCAAACAATGAAAAAATACACCTTCCATGCAAGAGATGTGCAAACAATATATGCAATATTTCTCAACAAGAAAAGCTACAAAATGAACCTCAAGAATCTTCAAGGAAAACAAAAGTCCTCAAAGGTTGAGAGTTTGGGAGAAGAAGAGTAAATCTCAGTGTGATAATACAATGAGGGTTGAGTGTTATATAGGAGCAACCCTAATAATTGCTCACTTCAATTAACAAACAAGCACTTAATTAACTTAATTAACTTAATGAAGAAATTCTAAGTTTAGCTTAAGTGCATGATAATAAATTAGACTGATAATTAATTAAAGAGTAATTAATTAGATCAACTAATGCATGATTACTCTAATAGATTTTGGGTTATGATATCCAAGAGGTGAATATTTCACCCTCATAACATACACGAATGTGGATCGGGTCGACAATATTGATGATAGAAAAAACACAAGTGGAGGTGCATTCTTTCTTGACAATAGTATTGTATCATGGCTAAGCAAGAAACAGGCATTAGTTTCATTGTCCATAATGGAAGCAGAGTATATTGCAATAGCTTCCTATTGCACTCAATTCCTTTGGATGAAGCAAACCTTGAAGGACATTGAGGTTGAGATGAGCATCCCATTTCCATATTTTGTGATAATACAAGTGCAATTAATATCTCAAAAAATCCGGTTATGCACTTCAGGATGAAGCATATTCCAATCAAATATCATTTCTTAAGAGACCGGGTGGTTGATCAACAAGTGAAGTTGGAGTATGTTTCTACAAAGGAAAAAAATTGTTGACATCTTCATGAAGCCACTACCAAAAGAGACTTTTGAGTACCTGAAGGAGGAATTGGGAGTTATATCACTCTCATCTTGCCACTAAGTTCTTTAGAAGAAGCATGTGTTCAAAGGGAGCTATTCATTGTCTTGTCTTTCAACATCAAGATGTCTTTTCCATTGATTTCAAAGAGGGCTCAAAGTAGCGAAAGGGGGAGCACGTCAGTCAAAGGGAGAAGTATGGTCCTGTTGTATTTCAAAATTATTTCTTTGTAGAGTTGCCATCAATGATAAAGGGGGAGATTGTTGGAAAAATAGTCATTGATGTCAAAGGTGTTTTGGTGATATTGGTGGCCCCAAATAAAATTAACTTACTCTTATATTGGTTTCCCCCTTTAGAGTATTGGAAATAAAATAAAATGTAAATGTTTCATGAGGTCGACCCTCCTTATGGTGTCACCCCATGTTAGGGAAATTAAATTAAAAATAAAGTAATTTATTGGGTCGACCCCCTCAAGAGTTGCACCCAACCTAGGGCAATAAAATACAAATAAATTAAAAATATTCTTGTTATGTTAGCTGGCCCCTCTTGGAGTAGTCACCTCCCTTGGATGAATGGGAATCTTGAAGGTATAAATAGAAGTTTGAAGAGAGGGAAAATCAATCATTTTCAAGGAAAATCATTCATATGAAAAGAAAAAATAAAAGGATATTTGAGCAGATCTACAAGAGATATTTGAGAAGATTTATGAGAGAGTTTTATCATCAATTTTGTGAGAAGAAAAGAAAAATAAAGGCAAGATCATGGCAGTTCTTTAAGCAGAAATAGTGAAGACTATATTATAAATTCATGAGTGGATGTAGGGAAGATTTGTGAGCAGTTGATAGGGAAGATCTAAGAAGTTGTAAATAAAATTATTATATTGTTCTCATGGAGGTTGGAGCCTCCTATTTCAAGAGATTGAAAGGTTGGAGCCTCTTATTAGAAGAGATTGGTATCTCTTGCTAGGTTGGTGCTCAATGATGGGGATTGGAGTCTCTAGTGGGTTGGTGCCTACAAAATTCATAAGAAGATTAATACAAGTAATATTTTTCTGTGGTTTTCTCCCATAAGGGTTTCCATGTAAATTTAGTGTCTCTTATGTGTATTCTTAATTGCTAGATCTTGCATGTATGGTATTTTTGTGGATGATTAAGTTTTCAAGTAATACGATTGTGAATAATTAAGTTTTGAAAAGTAAAGTTTGGATCTATACCAATTCACCCCCCTCTCAGTATAAGTGTGTTTTTTATCACATATACGTATACATACACACATACATATACATACATAAATATATATTTTTATGTTATACCTAAACATACATACATAGAGTAACATTGTTACCCCTTAGGAATTTTTTTTTACCTAAAGATAATGTAGTAATAAAAATGAAAATTATTATCATGTAGATATTAAGCAGTAAAAAATAATTAGAAGAGCATAAAACCATCTATTTTCTATCATTACAAAAACGAAATCAAATTTCGCTAGTAATAAAATTTGTATACATGTCATGTACAAGGAGATTAGAGATTGCAACATTGAGTCTTAGTTCTAGAAGGGAAAATTTGTCCAAATTATGCATGCAACATAACTGTTGTTTAAAGATGAACAAAATAATTTTACTTGTAGATTGTATTCAACGTTTGTGCACAATCCTTTGGCTTCTCAAACCAGAAGTGTGGCACTTTCACTCAAGAGATATGGTTAAAGAGTTAATTGAAAATGATATGCATTATATTAATTTGCATTATTTATGCAATTTATTGTTCTTGTTATAGTGATTATGATATATATCTATTAATTTGAAGAGTAGAGGCATGTAGACTACTAAGTACAAGTACAAATCCTACCTGACCTCAAGCATTATATATAATGCAACAAGAATATTGTACCCACTTTGCATCAATACTATGAAATAATACCCCCTTTAAATCAAGTCTATGAAATAAAATTCAAGTTTCATTGCCACCTAACTTCATAACAACACCTACTAAAATTGCTAGAATCAAATCCATATGTAGAAATATGCACAACAATGTTATCGATTTGAAATAAATTAAATCATATCAAAGCATAAAATTACCTCAATCCAAATATCTTAACAATGCAATAATAATTTTTATCATGTTTTCAATATGAACAATACCCGAGTCATAAAATTAGTTCCTAATTACAAGATTATCAAGGTATGAAACTTTAACCACTGTATTAATTAGATTTTAATGATTCACAATAGTTATGACTAGTAAAGTTAAGAAAATCAATCTTCCAATATTAAGGGTTCAGTTAAGAACAATTTATATAAATTTATCTAATACTTGTGCTTTTTGATTGAGTTTTCAATTATTTAATAAGGTTGTTTACAATAACAATTAATGGCCAAAATTAAGCTATTGATTACATATCAAAATCAATTATAAAGCCAAACATTGGAAGAAAAAACTTCATTTATACTTTAAAGGATATGACATGAATTAGTTACAATTCTTGGTAAGGATAATATTGTTTAACTTATTCTTGACTATAAGGTCCTCCTCAAGTGAAATTAATAAAGGAGCAAGACTCACAACCATTGTTGTAGAAAGGCAAACATGTTGAAGGTTCAAAGGTTTGAAATAACATTGCTACATAATTCAAATAATTTATTTCAAACCATCTTCCTCACAACAACAGATGTTGTAGTCTATCCAAACACCCCCACCACCATTATATATTCCTAGTGTCAAAACTATCACTACTATAGATACCCTTCAAAAAACATAGTTTATATTGTGTGCATATAGTAGAGTTGAACTTTTGCGTGTTTATGAATTATAATTATACAAATATAGAATTCTACGCGATATCAACCTTTAATAAAATTATGTAATGGATTTTTAACATCAATATTTTTTCACAATCCATGATTCATAATTAGGATTACAACAAAATAAATAAACATTATGGTAATTGATAATGAAATATGATCTATAATATTGATACTTAAAATTTATTACATGGTTTTTCCAAAAGATTTATAAGTTCATTATGTCACATCCCCCACAAGAACCCATTTTACTTGTGGATGAGAGCACTAATCAATTCACCAATATCAAGGTGCCAAATGATACTATATTTTGCAATATGATTGGGAAATATTCGAAATGGGAAACTATTGAACACGTTGGACCAATTAGACGCACACAAGTGGTAGATTGCATCCACATAGGCTAAATCCATCTAAGGACATATATAAATATAATATCTCTTTTGTTGCACTGTGTAAAGGTGTGATTCCAAAGTTATGTTACAAAGATGCCTAAGGCCAATTTGACACCATAGAATTTGAACTTTTAGCTTTTCTCAGACCCAACCTTCCTTAAGACCATCCACACACTCAAAAACCTTGACAACAATATCAATTACATGTAAAGTTCACAAAGTGAATACATCGGTGATTGACTACAACTGATAAACTTTAGCTCATCAAATTTGTCTTATGCACATTCCATATCGACCTCCTCACCCTCCTAGAGCTTCTTGGTATCTAAGGGAAAAATATAGGTTATATTCAACCTTCAACAATGTACTAACCACCAAATAGGCTTGGAAATTTTAACAACATTAAATGAACTTGTAGTACTAAACCCTAATAAGAAAACCATTGTAAACCCTAATGACATAAACCCTTAACTATTAGATTAATAGTTATAAACCCTAATTAGGAAAACAAACGAAGAGGAAGTAAACCATAACAATAACCCAATTTGCAAACAATAATGTTTGAAAACCCATTTTTTATTTGCATGAAAGTAACAAATTCATAGTATTATCGGCCAACAATAAACCTTTCAAATCTTATTTCCATAACACATTCAAATAACTGTAAATGTAAATTAATAACTAGAATGATAAGTCATAGTGATGCCCGAACATAATATTCTAAATCCTTGTAAAAATTAATGTGTTTATGAACACAAATTATGGTAGTGTTTATAAACACCCTAACACGCTTCAACTTCAAGGTAGACAATGTCGAAGAATATTCATCAAAGAAGCACCCACAAAACAATAGAACCTTCAAGATATCGTAAACCACAAAACCATAGAAACAATCACATTAAAGAAGCACCCACAAAACAATAAAACCTTTAAGGTATTGTAAGCCACATAAACCATAGAAAAAATCATCAAATAAAAACCCACAAAACAACAAAACCTTCAAGTTATGGAATAAAGAGCAGAGGCAAACAAACATGAAAAATTTTGTAAATGAAAGAAGAAACCACAATAGATGGCCATATGGTGTTGCCTTAGTGAGGTAATTAAACCTCACTTGAGTTGAAAACCACTTGGCGAGGTTCTGGTAAACTAAGCTCAATAACAACCAATCCAATCTTGCATGTGAAACTTGAATATAAATGTTAGAGGACGAAGCATTCAAGAAGACATTGAAAAGTTCCAATATAAAATAATACAAGACTATTGAACAAGGAAGCAAATAGTGGATGTCTTTACCTTAGCGAAGAGAATCCTTGTGAAGTCGTCGAAGAACCAACAACACACCATTGTCGAGCATTGCAAGGAACACAAAATGCAGTTGAGCATGTATTGGTGCCTATCATATCAAACACTCGAGAAGATGTGTTTAGGAAATGGGATGTGGGTGAGCGGGCTATGTGAGGTAGTGAAGAATTCAGTGGAAGAATGCATTGAAATTGTGCACCGTTAGAGTCGAGTAAATGGGAAGGGATGTGTAGTTAATGTGGCTGGTTGGAAGGGAAAGAGCAAGTGGTGCACAACAAATGCAAGGAAGTGGACATTGTAGGTGGGAAAATTGTTTGCTCACCACATGACATTGGGATCTAGTACCAATGATATGCCATGCAATCTCTAGGGGTGCACTTGACACAGGATTGGTTAGCCATCCAAATGGGAAACTATTGAACACGTTGAACCAATTAGATGCGTACAAGTGGCAAATTGCATCCACAGGAAAAATTAAATTTTTTGAGTCGACCATCAAAATTTTGACGTGGCAATGTATTTTTTTTTAATTTTTGGTCCACATGGACCCTCAAAGGTAGCTTGCTCCACTATGGGCCCCTCTCCCAAATAAAGCGGTTGAATTATGCTGTGTTAGGGCTGGGTTTGTACCCCAGGTTACGCTGGACCTCGCACTAAGTTACTCCAACCATATTTACGCCTCCCTTGATAAACCCTCCTCTTGCAAAGGTTATTGGTCAAGTGATGTGGGGTTGCGGGATGCACTAGCAACATCTCAACTAGTTAGCTAGTTGAAGCATTTGCTGAACCCCCGGGAAGGAGTTTGATAGGTTAGGGGCGAGACAATATAAGCAGATGCAGGGGTTACAAAATCCATTGCAATTTCTCCAAATCCATAAGCAGGTAACCCTATAGCCTCAACGAAGCCAGGTAGGAAGGAAAGGCATTTCAAGATCCAAACAACAAGAAAAGCACAAGGCATTGTTACATACATGTCTATGCAAACAGTTTCAAACAACATTGTTTTTCCTATTTTCAAGAACAAAACGTCTTAGAATCAGAATCTGGCACCCATATATTTCATTATAATAATAGATAAAACATTGAAAGATCATCACACAAACAACAACCATTTAAGATGTTTTGTCATCTCATAACACAATGCATGAGCATTGTCTGCAATCAAATCATAGCAGATCCACAAAAATTCTCAAAGATTATGGACTATGGAAGACCAAAATTCATGATTATTTATTTATCTTGAAGACATAGGGTTGTTTGAAAGACCCCCTAGGCGTATTCAGGGTCATATTTCAATTTCAAATTGTCAAATAAATCAAGTCAATTTGGATAGTGTTTGGCATGTTTATTGCAATTTGAACTACAATACCTTAACAAATTTTGTAAAATGTTGACTAATCTTGTTACATTGGTATTTTCAAAAACTAATGCCCAGGTTTGTATATAGATGTCTCAAGTTTCAACTTTTTGTATTATATTATAATATTCTTATTATATTATTATTTATATTATATTATATTATTATATTTGGGGGTGTTGGGCAGTGGTGAAGCACTATATGGTGGTGTAAGGGAGCGTGGTTGGGCTTGCACTTCTTGCTGATGGAGGAGATGAGTAGACTCAATCTATGGGTACGAGGCATACAAATTCAAATTTATAAAAATATATAACACTATTCATCATTAAAAAAAAAAATCAAAGCCACCAAAGTGCGCTTAATCTAAAAAGTTAAGGAAATAGGCTGTAGTTTACCATACATTCTAATCTTATATGGATCTGATTGAGGCACTTTATACAGCTTGTTAGTGTTGATTACTTGATAAAAATACATAGATGAAGATCCAAGATCTAGAAGGAAAGGGAGATCGGCGCTTTCTGTTTTGGACTGTTCTGGTGTTCTAATCTGTTGTTGACCCATGGTTCCCGTAGGCTATTTGGCCTCGTGGACGTTATTAAAAATCTTCATTCATTCATTCATTGCAGATAATAGATCTGATTGCAGATAATATTAAATATAATTTGTAAAGGAGTGATTCGATTCATATACCCACATTATATTAAGATATTTGTGATTATTCACTTCTTTCAAATTTTATTGATTTTTCACCTCTTTCAAATTTAATGGAAAAATCAGTTCGAGGGCAGTTGGTTCTTTTTCAGTGGCGGATCTTCGATGGCCATGAAATTTGAAACCTATATTGTGAAGGATATCAGGGTTTTTGATTTTCATTATATAGAGAATTGATCTTCGTTTGCTTGTTTTGAGATGTAACTTGTAGAAAACTGTGTAGATAAGTGCGTACAGTCATACGCTGTGGCATCAAATTGTCACGTCATTTGTACTATGATGACCGTGCTGCGTTGCTCAATGCTGGAAAGACATCTATCTACTTCTAATAAAATCCTTTGATATTTCCAAGTACATGACAAGGCCACTGGACTCCCCTGCACAATTAACATCCGCACTTCTGAAAAGTCTTAACATATTAACATGCATATACAGAGTCGTAATATCTAGACATATTCTTAATAACTATTGTAACCAATAAAATGGATGATTGAAATGAAATGAAATATTATATTTTAATAACGTTCACGAGGCCATAACAAACTATGGGACCCAGGAACAACACAAGACCACTAGCAAAAAGAAAAGACCCTAAATAGTATGAGATCTTCATTCGAGGTCAACCCTATGATAGTGAATTTTGATGATGCAGTTTGCCGATTTGACCAACCTTTCCTCCTCAAACAAGGTATTTAAGTTATCAACTTGTAAGGTGTCCTCATAACTGGTCCGAATATCTTTATATGCCGAGCATTCCATAACAAAGTGCCATTTAGTCTCCACCAATCCTATGTCCCAAAAACAACATTTTTTTTTTCCCACTCTTCTTTAGGAACCATCCACCTACCTGTTTCACATCTAAGACGATGAGAGCTAGTCCGAAGCTGAGCTATCAACATCTTTGCTCTCCATTTAATATTTGCTCCTATATAGGCCTTTTCTTCACGGTCCCCCTTAGGATTAAATTCTTTGATATAGTAATCTTTTTTTCACCCCAGTGGTTTTGTCCACATAGCATTTTTGAATTTTTGTTTCACATATTTTTTTATTTCTTCATTTGTACTTGGACAATCATGCATATTCACACCCCACTTTTCCATCCATTTTTTGTTTTGTTTCATCCATGTATTCTTTCTTCTATCCAACTTTTCTTCTACAATTAGCTTAGGCCAACGATGGTTCTCCATATTTTGGACCCTCTGCAGGTTTTCCATATGAGTACAACCAAATCCGGCCAACTGCAGACAAAGTACTCTACAATGTCCCTTTGAAGGAACTCTGCAGACAAAATTTGCAATAGATTATCTGAAATTAATACTTGTTTTTCTCGATTAGCGTGAAGGTTCCAAGAATATGTAAAACTTTCCAGCCAATCTCATTATCAATAAATCATTTTTTTTAAATTCACATCTTGACTTTTGAAAAGATAAATATTTATGTGAGTTTGAAAAATTCTCACAGTTTATTGGTTAGAAAGGACAAACATCAATAGTCCTACTAATAATTATATTGCCAAAAATAACTTTCAAATAAAAATAAAGTAGATAATATAGATAAAATAAAATAATCTTTAAATAAAAGTTAAAAAATTATGTGCATGAAAATATTAACACGTCATCTCTTAAGACAATTAAGGCAAAGACTGGGTTATACCCCTACGACAAATTTACGGTACTGATATAAGAAGTTCCTATTTCCTGTAATCATATGCTTTTTAACATGCAAGTAAACAAACCATTGATAAAGATCTAACGTTGCATAATTTAAACTTATTGTAATAACAACTGCATTACCATCTTGTTTCAGCTTCTGATGTCAAAGTTATTTGTTTCCCTTGTAAGACGTAAAGTGAAAAGCAATGTCCCTAAAGAAACATGATCATAGATTTCTAGAGAAAGATACATGCAACTGTGATTAATACTATTTTATGCAAAAGATTGTATCATATTGTCCTGGTTTGCCTCGGTTAAACCTTTGAATTCACAGGAATATCTGCAGTAGAAACATAATCTGCATCACCGACTTTTCCATAGTCACCTTTCAAATCCTCATCATCTTCATAATCTTCTCTTGCATTGATGGTGAGCATTTGGCATATCAGCCAGAAGAGAGAAGCATCCAAAGCGAAGAATCCAGCTCCACCAAAGAGGCCAGTCTTTGCTGTTGGGCACTTAGCATCAGGATAATTATGCACACTCCTATGCCGATGCACACCCTCACTGATAGTTGCCCACACCAGGAAGCTTATAGCAAGGATAGAGATCAACCTGTTGAGCAATATCCAAGATGGAATCAATGTTTAAAACCAAAATTTTTGGAAAACATGTTAATACCTTTATGTTTCTTTCTAGATATCTTAAATGAAAAAAAGTTTAACTTCTTTGGGAAATAGCTTCAAGATTATTGGTTTTGGAGCCCCATTTTCCTAGTATAAATTCTCCATATGACCAATTTTCGGCAACCTTGATTTCTCAAGTATCTGTTTTACCTGTTCCCATATTTTGTCCCCACTGTTTACTTGGATTCCAAATCCTATATTAGTGGACTTTAGTTTGCACCAAATTCTCTTGAATACTATTTTTTAGTAACTTGCTCTTTTTCTGCTACCTTCCTTGAATAATTTTCTTAAGGATTACCATGTAAAATTGAAATTGTCACCAAATGAAGAAACGTTAGAGGATTCATCAAAGAAAATTCAGCACATTGAAGTCAAATGAAGGGATACTATATATATCAATTTGTTATGTTTTCAAGAGCAGTTGTGGAAACAAATAAGGAAAATGAGAAGAGGTATATTGGAAAAGTTACAGAGTTTTCAAATACAGAGTGCTCCATGATAAATATTCATCTAATATTTAAAGATGGTCGCTAGCTAAGTTTGCATGCAACTGCAAAGAATGCAAGCTCCCTAACTAATGGTTAGTTATATTGACAAGAATCCAAGTGAAGGAAATATCAAATCAGATAGTTTCTGTGAATAATAATTGCATTTGCACCTGAGTCATTGCAATTATTGAAGGATTTGATACTAATCGTAGGCATAAGTATATGTAACATATTTTGCAGAAACTTACTCTTCCTTTCTCTTTATGATTAATATAGATATCTACTTCTCCAACTTTATGTGTAAAACAGAAAAACTATATGTGTGTATGTATGTGTCTAAAATATGTTGATGATGATTATGTGATGTATGCAGTAGACTATGTTGATGATCGTGCATTTTATTTGTTTTTAGATAAAAACTTCTTACTTGGATATGATAGTTGAGCTTTTACTTTCCAGATCTTCAAACTTCTTGTGCAGATTGAAAGATTAAAAAATAAACTTAGACCATAGGTGTCCCAAATAGAACATTTAATACTAGTAGTATGTAATGTCCCTTATTGGGAATGCTATAAATCCTTAATTTTTAAATGAACAAATAGGTTAGAGAATATTTTTTCACCTGATTGAAACCTTGACTGAAGTCTTGCACATAGATTAGAACCATTTACCATAATCAAATTGATTAATAGAACAGGATCATTTATCACAACAATAATAGTTAGCAGTTGCCACAACCAGGTATTAATAAGTTATTGACCAATCATTAATTCAATCACAAAGTACTCTAACATCCTTGGAGGATTCGATTCACCATGATGGAGGAGTGAGATTGCAAAAGGTGTCCTGGTAGCCAACTCTTCTAAGCCCAAGGGCAGCATCCCTCGCAATAAAGGTCAGTAAATCCTAGTTGCCAGTAGATATCTTCCTTTATATCCTCATCGAACTGCCTTTTTCTTATTCCCTGATCCCCTATTGTTATTTTCCTTCCTCCCCCCTTGCTTTTTATTTTCCGTCTTTTATATGATTCGTCTTGCCTCATAAGATATGGCTACTTGCCAAAGGACGTGGCTCTCCTCACGTTTCATGCCCTTTGGCATCAATTGTACCTTTCCTTGGAGTGACATTCCTTACATATGGTGATCGCTCCTCTTCACATTAACGTGGCTGTTTACTTCTAATTATCGCTGCTGTTTAAGGGTGGTTAGTATGCTTTCATAGGAATCAATACTTTCAGATTCTCATTAGGGATCGATGCCTTTTGGATTCCTTCATTTGCTGTTAGTATATTTTATTTAAATATTTCTTGTTTGATATGTTTTTATTAATATTATTTTATATTGTTTTTCTTGTGAATATTATCTTTATTATTATGATATTTATAATTACTAATATTAATTATTCCGTTTCGTACTATAACATTCGTATTATAATTATAATGTTATCTATGATAATTATAATTATAATATTTAAATTGTGATTACTCATATGTATATTTTAATATTCATTCAACTTTGTTATTTGTGTTTTAATATTTCATTTTGGTGTTACAATTTCGGGGGACATGGCATAATATGCTACAACCAGTAAGCTAAAAGGGAGGAGGAACATTTTCTCAGTTGATAGTCGTAGATCTTGCAAGCATATAATATTTGTGTGGACAGGGAAGGATTAACTTATCTCTTTTTTTGAACTGCCTTCCCTGTATCTACAAACAAGCAAAGGACGATAGCTTATAGAAAATCCACTGGGCCCACAAGAGTTAATATAACGCATGACCAACACCAAACCCTTCATAGGCAGGATCCTTTTGATATTTATGCAAGTCCTCTCATGAGGGCTTCAGCTCACTAATTTGAAACTGCAACCAGATCCTTCTATGTGACTATCGTTTATAACTAGCATCAATTGGGCCTTTTCGAATAGAATTCTAAGGAGAATATAATGTTACATGGGTGTGAATACTAAAATTTTGCATTGCACCTGAAATGCACCAGGACCCAGTATGGGATGGGACTTGGGTGTGTGTTTCCATCAGGCAAAGGGATCGTTGAGAAGGGAAATGAACACTTGGTTTGTCTGCCTACCAGAGCTTTATACAAGTTGAAATGGCTTCTCAAGAAGTATTTTATCCCAATGTATATGCATTCAACATAATTGCAAAGAATTATTCGTTTTGGTTCTTTATGTTGATTTGGTTATCAGTGATAGTAACTCACAGCATGACCCAGTCACGCAGAATTTTTACCAAAATTACTTGGAGATTTGTACTTTGATCCCTGATACTTGGCTCCCATCTAGGAAATGCATCCATCTTGAAGATGCATACAGAGATATTTTCAGACAACAGGAGGCCTTGATTCGATGTCTCTAAAAGTCTCCCAAAACATTTCTTGAAAGTCAGGGACTTTCCTACAGAAAATGTGATAATATTTTGATTTTATTCATGCTAATAATTGTTTGAAAAGAGATAAAAAAAGGAAAAAATAGGAATGTATTCTGCTTAATAATGTACTGGAATATTTTTGCAGCACAGATATTTAATATTCATAATCCAATTTCAAAGTATTAGAATAATCAATAATGATATAATAAAGTGTATGTTTACACTTGTATGCTATTAATAAGGTTGCTGCAAGTTTGTTGAACCTCCATTAATGAGGTCACTATAACAGGAAGTTTTTGAATCTATATATTGAGTGCACATCTTCTCTCATCTCTTCCTTTATTCATACTAACATTAGTATCAGAGTCGCCATTTAGTCTTGTGAAATAAGTCAGGTAGAGAAGGTTGCAAGTAATTTGCAAAGGTGTAGAGGTCATAATGGTAGGTGTGGGGCCATTGCAGCTTATGATAATGCCTACTAAGTAAATTCTATAGTGCGGCATCCAAAACAAATGATGGCTGAAGAGTGAGGGAAGTAGTGCTTGAAAATCAATTTTGAGTGAATGTAATGTTAAATTTTATTGATCAGATTTAATGCACAGAAAATTAATTCAAATCAGACACAATAACACAACAGATACCCTGGGAAAACCCTCCTCTTGAGGGAGAAAAACCCATCAACAAAGATCTCTCTTATATATATAAATAGTGGCAACAATTCTCTTTACAATGAGGCCAATCACAAGACCAATATTCAGCACCTACACAAGATGCAAAACAGATAATAATCTGCCCTTCCTTGAACCCTAAATCTGCACTTAGAGAAATTCGCAATCTGCTCTTGGAGAAAATTCGCACTTGAATGAAGGAGAGAATTGAACTTGCTTGATGATTGAAAGGATGGAAATGACCTTGTATAAATACACAATGAGAGAGAGGTCGCACCTCTTCATGTACAAGGTTGGCCAAAATAGAGAAATATAATTACAATTAAAATATGTGAATTACAAGGAAGGTCGGCCCTTTTAGAAATTACATAGTTGCCAAGTGAAGCGCCCCTTCACATTAAATATCACATATAAATAAATAGCCGATAGGCTATATTAATTTATGTCTTCACTGTACAAAGGATGAACCTGTTGCCAAGTGGGAATACTAACATGTAAAGTATATAATGGGTTCTTTATAGAATCTATTTCTGGCAACATTACTTCTTTTATCAGGTCACTAGTTCCTTTGCTACTTAGAGGAATTGGTCCACTATAGCTTCATCCATTCATCAAGTGGAAGAGACTTACCTTTCATTGAGAGTGAAAGAGAGAAGCTATTTTTAGTACACACTATTTGTCTCCAAGATGACTATACAAATCCATATCAAAAAACTCAAGCAGCTCAATGGAATATAGAACCTAGGGATCAAAGAAACATAGATGAAAATCAAGCTGTGTAGTCGAGATTGGTTGGGTACCATTTGAGAATCCATATGATTCAAACTCAAAAGCAATGAGGACAAGTCATTAGGTTTCATGGGAAATGAATCATACAATGACTCTAATGATGATCGATCTTGTTACCGATGCTTTTATCTTAGCATTATAACATCGATCATATACAAAATTGTTATATTTTGTTATCTCAAGACTTAAACTCTTGTGGCATTTATATTTTTCATTATAGTTTATGATTTAAGTTATTGATATTTTTATTTTGTCATGGATCAACAAGATATTGGAGAACTAGAAGAGAAATACAGAAAAATCTCAACACAATCAAAGTCACAAACAAGCAATGTGACTTTGGAAAATTGTGTCTATTAAATAGGATTACCAAGGGAACTAAGTTGGCTCTTTTGTGAAAAAACTTACACAAGCAAGCAAACAAACTAGCCACAATGCTCTAAATTTTGGGTGTTATTTTAAGCCCCCAGCATGAAATCAATGCTAATTCATATGTCCTATTTAATATTAATATATCTAACACCCCCCTTAGTGACTAAACCAAATAAAAATGCAAGCTTATCTCTAAATTTGACAAATTTATCTCTACTAAGAGGTTTATTCATTACGTATACTATTGAGATGTGGGTGGATGATGAAAACATGGTGGCTTTGGTTTTCTTGAGCTTGCTCTTAAGACTGGGTATCACCATGTTCATCATCCAATTCTCCATCCTCCCAAACATCATACAAAATATTGGGCTCTCTTTTTGGTCCTACCTTGGGTCCATTGCAAAGAAAACCCAAGTGGATATATGAGTCTATTTTGCAAGACCTAGATAGTACAAATGATTTTTTATTTTTATTTTTATAAAAAAATTGGTCTTATTTTGCACCCCACCAATTTCAGTGTGGGCTCTATGAACAAATAGTCAAGCAATGTCAGATTGAAGTCCCTTGGCATTGAGAACACGTCATGCAAACCACCTAGACAAGCCTCTATAAGCTTACATCTCCTACACTTGTTTTAAATATCTCATGAGCTGCTAATGAGACCTCCAATAGTGCCTCAAATCACAAAATAATAGCAGAACCCTCGCTTTTCCGCCAAAATATGATATAGTATATGATATAAAAAATGTTCTTGAAATTAAAAATATAATATCAAAATATATTAATATTAATATTCTCAATTAAATAACAGCAATGCTTTCCTAGATTTCTATTACAGCGCTGCCTCTAGTCGAGCAACCATGCAAAATCCGAACAGTAGTATGGCTTCATTTACAGCAATAAAGTAGATAGGCGATAATAAACAGGAATTTACAAGTAATAATATATTTTTCAAAGCAAATGCAAAAACAATAGCTGGAAAATATATTTTAGGAGTGTAAAAAATACTGAAATTATGTCTGGAAGGGAAGAAAGCATATTCATGAACCCAGTTCCAGACATGATCTAAACTACCTGATATATAGTGTGCTTTTGAATGACAATTCAGCACGTGATAAACTTACTCAGGTTTTGGGAGCTGTTTGGTGTATTTTAATTTTATGGGTCAGTTTAATGTTGAATGCAAAATGCCCAACTTTTTGAAACCAGCAGGCAGCATTAAAAAATTTAAAGAATTTCAGCAGTGTCAAGATACCCAATCCAGCAATTTAGAAAAGAAGAAAAAATGAATTCAAAACAGTTGCTCGATAAGTAATGGTTATTCTGCATAATACATATTGCATCCAAATTATCAAAGTAATTACTTACGTGGAAAGAATAGAAAATGCAACTAGTGTGGTGCTTCTCCAAAGTGCATGTGTTGGAATGGTTTTCCCATTGTAAGAGAAAACTATAGATTTAACTCCAAAACATGATGATATGGCAAGACATATAATTGAGAAAATGCCCAATATTATAGTTGGATCGGAAGGATAAAGGCATCTAGTAATGCTCCCTATTTGAATACTCTTCACCTCTCCAGGCTGCAGTGTACATACAAGCAGAAAACATTGGTCAGAATTTTTTTTTTAATTGTCAGCTACATAGAGGCTACAAAGCCAATTAGTTGTTCTTTGCAAATGTACCAATTTCTAAGAGTAGCCTGTGAAGGTTTTGGATTATAGCATTCTAACACCAATAGAGAATGGCCACAAAATTTGAAACATGTTCTTGGGTTCAGTTGGCAATCCTTAAATATGCATAATCTTGAACATTTTGTCTTCATAAAAAATATTGAAAGATGCTTATTTGGCAACTTGTTTGGATGTCTGCAGTTTTTGTGAAGAGCTTGAAACGCGTTGTCCATTCGTTTGACCAAGTTGAAACTACTACTGACATAACATCCAATTTATTCATCCTTTTCATTATTCTTAACAATGTTTGAAATAATCTGAAACAAAATAAGAATTCATTCGGAGACTATCTGCAAGAATTCAATGGAGAGATTTGTCACCAACTAAACAAAAATTGGTATGTCTCAAACTTCTAGAGTAAAATTCAATTAAAAATGAGTAATTTCTTGACAAAGAAAACAACGAACTCCTTTTGGTTTTATTGTTTCCAAATTTCTCAATTTCTCTAAGCACCTTCATTTGTATTAATTGCTTATGAATCTTAGCAAACTATGGTCTTTATAAGGAGGTTTTTCTGCCATTTTGAGTTTTGAGATCTGATTCAAAGTTGTGCTTAGATTCTGTGTATGCAAAGTTGACCAAAGAGATTGAATTTTCAATTTGATTGATAAACACTAAATCTCTCCTTCAGTTTTATGTACAAGAAGTATTCACTACTTTTAATTGTTCAACCAACTTCAATCGTGTAGAAATATCGAAGTGGAAATATTTCAACTTTGTTTAATAAGCTTAAACACTATTAATATAAGATCAATTCACATCGAAGAACACTCTTACATGAAGAACAATGTGATATGATTCCTTTTTTTAGCATAGAACCGGGATGATAATATTTAAAATATTTGTAGAAGGCCCCGTGGTTAGTCTCACATAGATAGATTCCCAACATGTATAAAATTTTATCTTTAGTAACAAAAAAATTACTGATTCTTTGTTTGTTGTGAAGCATCAAGCATTATCTCTTATGTCAAAATCAACCTTTTTTGCATATTGTCATAGAATCTTTCAATGGACTTCAACAAAGGGAAGCCAAAGACATAGATCATGCTTAAGAGCATTGAGATCTTTATTCGCTAACTATTTTAAAAAATACCTTCAATTAAAGCATGTATCTCTTTAAAACAATAACCACCCCATGTAATTGAAGAAAGAATCAAAGACATTTAGAAAAATCATTGGGGATGCCCCCGGACATTAGGAGACTTCAAATAAAGTTTCTTTGTGCCTATACACATCTCGTAGAAGCATCCCTTGAATTTTTCTTTTTTTATAGAGGTCTCTCAATATATCATATAAATTACACTGGATTTTCCTAGAGTGCTGATATGTGGTTGACAAAATCTTAAAAAACTGAAGAAACATTGTAATTTTCTATGTTCTGCATAAAAAATTACAAGCTTTTTTACAGCAGAGAATTTTCTTATCAAATCCCAATGAGGTAATAATACAAAGAGAAACAACAGGGCTTAATATGTGCGTTGTACCCATACGGCAATTTTCATATTGAGTCAAGTTAATTGCTAGAAATCTTGAGATTATCTTTCAAAATTTGTTGTGTTCGTCTTCTATGTACTAGAATATTACAATGAGTAGTTGTAGTTAGTAAATTTGTTTAACCACTGTCTATTTTTAGACTGTGGCTGTTTTCTATTTTAGATTGTAGCTGTTTTCTATTTTTCGTATCTGTTCAATAATATAATGTCATACTTTCAATCTGACAAAGCACACCGTTTTCTCTCAATCTCATTCTTTAATTTTTGCCGACACTATGCCTTATCTAAGGATAACAAGAAGAGTTTTCAAACACATTTATAAGGCATAGAGTGAAGGACAATTAATGCTGAAACTCACTAAGGCATGTATGATAAGTAGTGACAAATTTTGAATGGGAAAATGTGCTTGAGCACAAAGCAGAAGGTACCAACCAAAGGAAAAGCAACGTATAGTTTAATGACACTAATAATGTAATTGATGTTACACTTGGCTTTTTGTTTCTGCTCTTGTTTAATTGCCTTTATGGCCTTTGTGACTGTTGTGTATTATTAGACATTCCTCAATAATATAAGGTTGTCATCTCCTCTTGAGATGATCGAGCCTATTCTCTCATCTCATTTTTGTACTCATACCAACACTAGTATTAGAGCCAGCACGATTTGATCTCACAGAAGGTCGAGAATAGAGGAAATTGAAAGGCGCAAAGCAAAGCACCATCCAAATTTATTTTTTTCCTGAGGTCTAGCTAAATCTATGGACGAATTCATCAAATCGCAATTCTGGAAAGCGTCTAGTTGCAAGCGCACAACATTAGGGCATCACATGGCGGCCATCTTTGCAGAAAATCGTGTCCGGGCAAGCATTTTCACGGCACAAGCAGTATATTTGTAGGGCAGAAGAGCAAAGAACAAGTCTAAATCGCATCACACTGAAAAACCAATGAAATCGCGACAAGAAGATTAATATCGCATTTCACTAGTCACGTCTTTGATTAAGGAAAGACGTGAAGTCTACCAGTTGCATTTTTCGTCAAGAAAGGGCACGTTTTCTGCATTTTTCTTCTCTAAGTGCAATTTTTGCACAGGTAGACTTAATCACGACTTTTGTAGATTATCTTAATTGCAATCAGTATTAGGGCACACCAGCAAACTGCATACAATCCATTCCCGCTATTTTTCATGTTAAATGGCTGAATTTTTTGAGAGGGTCTAAATATTTTTAGGATCACATTTGAAATTTTTTGATATATATATATATATATTTTGATAAAAATTAAGAAGGGGTTTTCTAATATTTCAGAGAATTAAAATGTTTTCAGAAAAAGCTTATTTTCTATGGTTGTGAAGTAAATAGTCAGTTTTCAAAATCTACTGTTGTTAAAGTCACAAAAATTAACAGGGAAAAATTATAGTATATGGAGTCGCAAGATACTAGCTACTAAATATTTAGAATGTGACTATATCCTATTAAGCACAAAAATCATGCCCATAAATAACCTAGTAAGTTTGACAAGCATCATGGGAATCCCTACTAATTCTAAAGTTGTTAGCATTAGATGATCTAATTCCCGAAGCTCGAAGTGCTATATCTAAACACAACCTGTGGGATAGTTTAGAAAGTAAATATCAAGTTTTAGAAAAATGTTGGGTTATGTATCTCTAAACATTGTGATTTTCTATCAAATT